>OZJO01028794.1:0-11944 GCA_900406225.1 Acrobeloides nanus | reverse complement strand
AAACCAATGTAACATTCGGATTTGTTACCTCGAAAAATGCAGGTCGGGGAATTAGTGTAAGATTGTGAATAAAAATGGACTATAGTATGTTCAAAAACATACTATAGTCCATTCTGAAAACGATTTAATGGTGTAGTGGTAAAGTGCTCGTTTTTCAAAGATGTAGGGAGCAGGTTCGACTCCCGCCTGAGGCAAATTATTTTTGTATTTATTAAAATACGCATCCATAAATCAGGATTTTTTACGTACTACCGTTCGATGCGCTCTTTCCAATGGCGCCAAAATTTAAAAAATCTGATCGCGGAAAAATATCGAAATCAACTTTACCAAAAAGGCGCCCAAAAAAATACTTCCTGTTTCTTCTTTCAAATTTTCTTCTTTCCGGGTTCTTCTTTCAAATGGTGCGGCTGTCACGGTTTCTTTTTTATTGTCTCTCGTTAATTACCATCGCCCAACTTAAACGTGACAAATACATTTGATCATCGGACTTAAACGGTACAACACAAGAAAACTTACAAATTTATAAATTGTACAGGGTGTTTCGGATGAAATGTACCTATTTTATTTTGACACAGCTTTTTTCTGGAAAATTATTTTGAATTTCCGATTTTTGGAAAATAACGAGCTAATTTGTCCATTTTACGCATGTTTCTTTGTTTTTGAAAATCTTGACTTTGGGCATTGAAACGAAAATTTGCTATTTTGTCCTGAAGGAATTTTTTCAAAATTCTTGAGCCAATCGATTCAGTGACCTCAAAAACGGTAGTGTACCAATTTTCGTGAAAAACATATTCTTGGTTTTCGAATAAAAAAACTTTATTGAGGGGCTGGAGTTCGAACCAGCGACGTTCGGGCTCATGCACATTATGGTGTATGCGATCTTACACGCACAAGTCTGAACGTCGCTGGTTCGAACTCCAGTCCCTCAATAAAGTTTTTTTATTCGAAAACCAGGAATATGTTTTTCACGAAAATTGGTACACTACCGTTTTTGAGGTCACTGAATCGATTGGCTCAAGAATTTTGAAAAAATTCCTTCAGGACAAAATAGCAAATTTTCGTTTCAATGCCCAAAGTCAAGATTTTCAAAAACAAAGAAACATGCGTAAAATGGACAAATTAGCTCGTTATTTTCCAAAAATCGGAAATTCAAAATAATTTTCCAGAAAAAGCTATGTCAAAATAAAATAGGTACATTTCATCTGAAACACCCTGTACTTTTTGCACTTTTACAAAAATACAAATTGAACTTTTAATTCGATAAATTTTGAAGAAAGTTCGAAAAAAATCAAAGATACGATATCATGTTTGATGAAGCATGAGTAATCCAAAAAGTATGCGACATCATCAAATAAGATTATACTTGGAGGTAAACAAATACACGCTTAACCGGAAAATAAAAGGTGAAAAATCTAGATTTTAGTTCATGAATTTGTCATAGAAAAGGTACGTCAAAAAAAGACGATTTTTGCCTCTTTTTTTATCGCTTGAATCAAAAGAGTTTTGATAGATGTTATTTTTTTATAGGGTGGCCAAAAATTGAATTTTTCAATAGCTTCAATAAAAACACTCATTTCCGTGAATCAGGGTCAGAGAAGCATTTTCAAGCTTCGGGAATGCGCGCAATCGATTCTCCGCATAAAATTATCCCCAAAAATATGATTTTGAGGGAGAAATTTCAAACATTATTGATTTTCGCTTAAACATATCTGTTTCCCTGAACCAGGGTCAAGGAAGCGTTTTCAAGGTTCGGGAATGCGCGCAATCGATTTTTCGCATGATTTTACGCCTATATAGGCTGTTTTGGCAAAAAATTTTCGACCGAGAATGATCTATTCTCTGCACCACCTTTTAAAAAAATGAGCAAGACTTTCCGAACAACCCAATATTTCATTTGTTTCATAGGGTTGAAGTATTTGCACAATTGCGCAAATCAAACGGTGATGTTTCTTACCTATGGCTTTGTTGTAATTTCAACTGTTTTTACGATTTTTCTATTAGCTCTTAACCAAATTTTGATAAAGATTGGCAGAAATTACATTTTTTAAATTTTTGAAAAATTTCTTGTCTTTAGTTGGAAAAGTCGAAAAATAGAGTGAAATTTATTGAAAATTATATTACACCAAAATTATTGATTGTAATAAAAGGTAGTCCCTCGTTTTCATTTGTGCGGGTCTTGGGCGATCACCGATCGGGTTTGACTTTTTAGTGTAATAAAGGTAAATGCACTTTTATTTTCAATGAAACGAATCATACGATTCTGTACTGATCCTGATAACCAAAGTATAACCATTTCTTTGATAAATTGCCTTTTGTTTTTAGTGTAATAAAGGTCGCGAAGTCACAAGGCACAATATGTCAAGAATCAGACGTGCTTTTATTGCTCGATCAAATTTTTGTAATCCGGTTTTGATTGAATGCATTCTTTGTGTCTTGTTTCCTTGAAATTTGGGCACTATTACTTTTTTCACGTTACTTTTTTCACTTTTCCGCACGTTATAAACTATTACTTTTAAAAAAATTGCGTGAAAAAATGTTATAATGTGCGGAAAAGTGAAAAAGTAACGTGAAAAAAGTAAGAGTGAAAAAAGTAAGCGTGAAAATAAAAGTGAAAAAAGTAATAGTGCCGAAATTTGCATAAAAATAATGCAAAATGAACAGAATGCAACAAAAAATAATAATGCCCCATTAAAAATAACGATAATACATTCTTGTTGACCCTAAACAACTTTTTTACCAGCATTGATAAAAAATGTTAAAATATTTATGAGAAAATAATAGAACCAGTAGTGGTGTTCAATAGAGCTCTCCCGAACCGCTTGAAATGGAACGGCTCGGTTCGCACCGATTCAGAAAACAATCGGTTCGGTCCACACGTGTACAAACACAGCCCGAAAATTTTGACTTTCTGCGGGCAGGAAAAAACATAAGAGAGGACCAAGGTGATTTGTTTTCAATTTTTTCAAAAATTTTTCAAAAATCACCTTGGTTCCCCCTTATGTTTTTTTCTAAATTTTTTCAAAATTTTGGAAAAACATAAGGGGGACCAAGATGATTTTTTTGATTTTTTTCAAAAATACTTTTTTAAGCTAAAGTACTTTAAAAAATTACGATTGAGGGCTGCGGGTAAATGGCTTTTTTTGCGGCTCGAACTGCGGGCGAAACCATTTTGTTTGCAGCCTGCGAGCTGAGGGCGAAATGGTTTTGCCCGCAAAAATTTGTGTGTGACCCCGCCACCGAAATTCGAGGGGAGGGGATTTGTTACATGTGGTTCCCCCCTCCCCTATGTTTATTTGTGCCAACAGGCGCGAAAATTTTTTTTGAAAAACACTTTTTTAAGCTAAAAATGCTTTAGAAAATGATGATTTTTGTTGAAAAAATAGGAAATTTTTGCAGCTCGGGCTGCGGGCAAAATGTTTTTTTGCGGCTCGAGCTGCGGGCGAAACCATCAAAAATTTGCGGACGAGACCATTTTGCCCGTAGCCCGCAGGCGAAATGGTAAATGTTTCCTTTATCCTAAAATAGTGAAAAAGACGGATCGAGAGTGAAAAATTTTTTTGAGAGGTGGTTGCAAAGAGGTCCACTTTGCAACCACCTCTCAAAAAAGTTTTTCTAAAAAGAACATTTTTAGGGGTAAAATCATGCGAGAAATCGATTACGCGCACTTCCAAATTGTGAAAACGCTTCCTTGACCCTGATTCAAGGAAGGAATCGGTGTATTGAAGCGAAAATCAAACATTTTCGGATTTTTATGAGAAAACCGTCGATTCTTAGGTTTTTCTAGGCGAGAAATCGATTGCGCGCATCGATTCCCCATCTAGAAAATTGTCTCATGTCGAAGTATTAACTTTTTTTACAAAAATGCGATTTTTATAATTCTTCAACTTTCTGATCAATAAAAACATATTTTTTAGCCAAAATTATTATAAATAAATTGATTTTCGCTTCAAAACACCGATTCCTTCCCTGAATCAGGGTCAAGGAAGCGTTTTTACGCTTCGGGAGTGCGCGCAATCAATTCCCTGCCTAGAAAAACCACGCAACGTTGCCTGATTCAATCAAATTTGTTCATTGAAACGATTTATTGAACATTATCAAGATTTAAATCGAATTGTTTCATACAAAGTTGTATTTAACAAATTCATTATATTCATTTCCTTAGTAGATAGGTCTGCTTAAGGCAAAATCAAAAAATAACATTGCCATTGTATTCTCCGTATTTAGAAACCCCTGTATTTACGAAATCATGTCATTTTGATAACATATATCCAAGTTATAAAAACTTATATTTATTGCTAAATGATATAATTGCAATGGAAATAACTTTTTACGGATTAATGCAATCCAAAAACTTCCTATTGCAATCGAGAGATGAAGGTTCGATTTACAATCCTGTGCGAGGAAATTTATTGCAACTGCTTCTACGATAAGACATGAATTTTTTTCTTAAAAAAGTCGGTTTTTCTGTCAATTTTTTCGGAAAAAAATTGAAATAACATCAAAATTTTTTTTTATTTTGACGAGCACACACCAGCGCAGAATCCTGTGTGAGAATTTTGTCTAAAACTTTTCCTATGAATTTTTTAAGTTTGAAAAAACCCCTGTTTTTGACAAAAAAATGACCATTTTCGACCTTCTTAAAATTGGCGAATTTTTACTTTTTATAGGTTTTCATAGGTGAGGAACACGATTGTGAGGCTATTTAAGCATGAAAAAGTACTGGCTTCAAACTTTCTTATATTTCCTTATTTATGAAACACACGTGGTCCCTACTATAGTACAAGGTGTTTAAAAAAAAACCGTACTTTTCAAAAATACGGTTGTATGACAAAATCTTTGAATTTTTAGGGGTAAAATCATGCGAGAAATCGATTGCGCGCATCACCGAAAATTGAAAATGCTTCCCTGACCCTGATTCAGGGAAAATATAGATTTTTTTTTGACATTTTTTAACTAGCACTTGGTTTGAAAAAACGTATGTTCCAAATCAGACTCGGTGGTGCAGTGACAAAGCGGCGGCTTATGTGTCACAAAGGTCCCTGGTTCGAATCCCGCTTGAAGAAAAAAAATTTTGCACAACCGTATTTTTGAAAAGTATGGTTTTTTATGAAACACCCTGTAATGATTTTTGTTGATTAAATAGGCAAATTTCTTCATTTTATAGGGGTTTTTATATGCGGAGGACACGAATTTGAACTCGGATTTTGGAAAAATTTTTAAAAAATTACGGAATATCACACAATTATGTATCAGTTTATCAATGAAAGTCGATAGAGTTCATCCAGAAGAAATAAGGATCATTCGTTTCAATAATCAACGATTTCATTGAAAATCAGGGAAATGTATCCCAAATTGATATCCACAATCGACAATTGAAAAAGGTATCTATTGATCTTTTCCTTTTCTTATAATCCATTTAAAAATTTTAGGCTTTAAGTTTTTCTGAAATAAAAAGGCATTTTTGAATAAAGACTTTTTCTATAAATACTTTTTCAATTTAAAAAAATTATTTGCATAATTTCTTACGGTGAAAAATTTTTGTTCGGGCTTCGATAATTTTTATAAAATTAACGAATTATTTCTTATTTCTTCTGGATGATTAGGTCATTTTTCATCGACAAAAAAATAATAAAAATTAATAAACGGCGATTAAAACGTAAAAAATTTTTATAGAAATCGTTGTTGTTCTGAGAATGTTCATTTCTAGATCATAAAATTGCTGCATCACTAGCACAACTTTTATTCGAACAAGGAAAAGGCAAACTATGAATTTCATCTTTGTTGGAAGATGATGAAAATCTTTTTACACTAATAAATTGTCTCATTTTCTTGAATAAAACAAGCTTTAAATTTCTTGATTGCAAGTTAAAGTTAATTTTTGTGTATTGTAAAAGCGTCAGCAATCATTCAAATTTTCGAACTTATCAAGGAATTGGCCAAAAAAGTCCACGACACGAGCATTATTTTATTTATTTTTATTGTCAACTTTGTAAAATAGAAGTAGAATTTTCTTGCACTGCTTAAAAAAAGCAGTGCAAGGAAATTCTACTTCTATTTTACTATTTTTTTATGCAAGACTCGTGCAAAATTATACATAAACATCTCTTTTCGAACACAAACAAGGCCCTATCAGAAAATTTCTTCTTGTAAAAATACGTCTACAAAGTTCAAATATATGGCGAGGCAAAAATAAATCTGTGGAAAATGTTCATTTTTCAAAAATCAAGAAGTCGGGCCATTTCTAGAGGTAACCCAAAATTTCGATTTCAAAAATCTAAATTTTGGCCCTTTTTGGGATTTCGGTTTCGATTTTGAAATTTTTTCTGAAATTTCGATTTGAGTATTTAGGCATATTTTAAACAAACAAGGAAGTTTCAAACAAAAAAGTAGAGAAAAATTGATGACTTTTAAAAGAAAATCAATTTCGACTTTATTTTGGTGGAAGGTCAAAAATAGATTTTTTCAAAAGCTTACAAATTGCTTCGATACTTGTTTTATATTGTTCGACATAGTCAAAAACGGTGTTTTATTTCATTGAAAAAAACTTGATTTTCATCGATTTTTTTGAAGAATTCACCACAGCCATAGTTGAAATTTATGGCCGGACATTTGATGATTTTCTCAATTTCCAATGAGTTTTTACGTATCATGATCAAAGCAAAAAGTTAGTTTTACGTATGAAGAAGATGATAAAAAAGATTTTGAGTGAAAATATTTTCTCATTCAAAAGTTCTGCCATTTTCAAACTCGAAGAATTCGATTTGGGAAAATACAACACCTTCGAAGCCTCCAAAGTATTTTCAAGCCGCTCTCAAAATTTTCGAACCTTATACCAAACGATAGTAGACATCAAGAGCTATCAGGTATTCAAAAATAAGGTGCTCAAGTTGGACCTTTTAAAAAGTGGTGGTGGAAATAGTGCAAAACTAGGATCAAGAATCGAATTTTTTGAGTTTTTAGACTCATTCCGGAGGACAAAATTTAAAAGTTTGGCAGTTTTATTGGGTTATTGGGTATGAGGAACAACTTGGAGCAAAATTTTTCCGATCTGAGTAAACAATAAACAATTTTGTTCTAATATCCCATTTTCTAGTAGGCCAACTTTTCGAAATTGCGAGCGATTTTTACATTTTTTGGGCGCGTTTTTTTATTCGAAATTTTTTAGGCATAATTAATTAGATCTGAATTATCTTTTAAAAGATAATTCTTTTAAAAAAGGTTTAATCCCACAGGTCGGCCATTTGGCCCAGATTTTCACCAAACAAGTATTTTTGGGGGTGTCTCGGAAGTTGTCTTCTTGACGCTGTTTTACATTTTCATAGCTAAATAAGAGTTTTTGTAAAAAGTGGTCTTTTACAAAAATGTTCCTTGAACCTACACAATGAGTCCAAGATCTCATTGTAAAACTCGATGGAAAAATGTGGGGAGTCGTCACAGCCCATTCAATATATAAATGCTAAAAATGACGTTAGTAGGTAACCCAATTTTTTATACTAAACCAAAGCTATTTCTACCACTAAAAGTAACCTAAAAATAAAATTTTTGAAGGTTTTAAAAAATTCGATAACATTTTTTTTTCAGTACTCCCATGACATCGAGTTTTTCAAAAAACGCCTCTTAAACAGCCCGGGTTCGATCCCCGGTCCATCACTATTCTTTTTGCACTTTAAGTCAAAATGCCTTAAAAATTGGATACCCCCCTCCCAAATTTTTTTTCGTGGATCAAAAAAAAATTTTTTTGCAAAACTTATTTTTTCATCGCCCCAAACATGTATGTAAATTTTGCCGGGGTTTGAATTAAAATTGTGGGATATAGCTGACAGCGACCAACATTTCTCGCATTATATTAGTAGATTGTATTTTTCTTTCTTCTGGCCTGTTTCTACGGTATAAAATAACTTTATTTAATTAAAAAAGAATAAAAACAACAATGAAAAAGTAAAATGTGTAAGATCTTATGAAGTCTATTAATTTTTTAGTGCATGAAGTATTAGCTCTCTTGCGGGATTTCTGAAACATCTAAAGAAATCTTCACCATATTTCTCGATATATTTAGGATCAATGTGAGGCTCTTTCCATGCTATTTTCAAAAACCCGGCCTTTCTCAACGACTTCTCATAAGTTTCTTTATAGAAAAAGGTTGAATTCGCTTCTCCAATAATTTGTTCTAGATTTTTTAAGACTTTTATTAACATTTTCTTTACACATACCTTGCTTTGTGTCATAAAAAATTGTCTTCGCTCTACATCCATCTGGCGGTGGATGAGATGTTAGCTTCATATAAGCACCTATTAATAAGGCTATAAGGGGTTTCTTTGAGGTGGTATGAAAAAAAGTTTGCTTTTTTGAAAGATATTTGAAAAAATTGGAAATTGTCGAAAAGTTTCTGGTGGGGGCTTTCAGGGGACACCTTGGAAACCTTCCTTGAGATGATTTTTCAAAAAGGAATATTTTACAGTCGAGATTGCAAAAAAATTTCAATTTTCTAACAAATAATGAATTCTAAAAAGTATTCATGGGAATTTTACAAAGATTCTTTATAGTCCTTTTCACTAAAGATAAAATCCCCTGTACAGTAAACCCTCTATTTAACACCCCCCCCCCTATGTAAGGAAAACGGTCATCCTGCTAAAATTTAGCAGAATTGAAATTTTAGCAGGATGAATTTTTAGCAGGATGACCCGCGTTCGATACCCGGAAGGTCAAGTTCGTTTTTGCCTTTTTTTAAATTTTTGGACAAATGAGTGTATACCCCTGATTTATATCATAACTTTTTTACATGGCTGTATCGTCAGGTGTCTGCATGGATAAGTGGGGAGTGGGTCCGCCCACACCCATGTATTCACGCAGCAGGGCCCGGGTTCGATCCCCGGTCTCCGGACGCTTCGAGGTTATCACCGTGTGACTAACATGAGAGTAACGGAAGTGTAAATTTAAATTTTCAGTTTTTTGAAATAATTCTTGTTGGAACTTTTTAGACATGTCCTGGCATTGCCAAAAAAGTATCCCTTAGGCTTAGGCCTTAAGCCCTTAGGCTTAGGCCTAGGCCTTAGCCTTAGCCTTAGCCTTAGCCTTAGGCTTAGGCCCTTAGGCCCTTAGGCTTAGGCTTAGGCCTTAGGCCCTTAGGCCCTTAGGCCCTTAGGCTTAGGCCCTTAGGCTTAGGCCCTTAGGCTTAGGCCCTTAGGCTTAGGCCCTTAGGCTTAGGCCCTTAGGCTTAGGCCCTAAGGGCCTAAGCCTAAGTTTTAGCAGGATGAATTTTTAGCAGGTGAAATTTTAGCAGGATGACCCATGTTCCTCTGTAAAGGGTCTATCTCAGACGGGTTAAGTCGAAATACAAATTTTTTTACAATATTAAGAAAAAGAAAAGAGTTTTTTAAAAATATTGTTAAAAAATTTGGATTTCGACTTTTCTCATCTGAGATAGACCCTTTACATAGGGGAGGGGATTAAATCGAGGGTTGACTGTACAGGGGGTTTTAACACCCTGCAGGTCATACCGAACTTTTTCCCGGCTTCTTCAGTAAAATCAATATCTGGGTTTCCATGAGGAACAATGGCGATAAATTCTCCGCCCGATTTTAACGCTTTCCAAACATTAGATAGGGTCTAAAATGAGATTTTGCAAGTAAATAAAAAGTCTGACTTTTTCTAGATCTTCGAATGTATCCAAAAACTGGAGTACCATTACGGCTGTAACGAGTTCAAATTCTTCACAATAAGACATATCAATAGCAGATTGCACATGAAATTCAAGTTTAGGATGTCCTAAATTTTAGAAATCTAAAAAAATTCTCAATCAAATATACCAGTAAACTTTGATTTACACATTTCAATCATCTTTGTATTTTGGTCAATCCCAACTATATAATCAGCACCCCATTTTAGAAAGTTGTCGACATAGGGTCCTAAAAAATTTGATTTGATATAGAAAAAAAGTTCACACCATATCCACATCCTATGTCCAAAACACGTTTGCCTGAAATTTTCTTGCCAAGTTCGAGTGCTAAGTTTGGCATAATCATACATTCTATTCCAAGCCATTGCGCTTTTTTAGCCTTTGAATATTCTTGAGCAGGAAATTTTTCTTCAACATCCATTTTATTTCTGTTAAAGAAATTTATTAAGTCACAACGCCGAGATTCGGCCAAAAATTTTAAAAAAGGAATAAAAAATTAACAATCTAAGAGGCGGAAATATTTTGAACGAAAAATACTCCTGATATCAAAAACTCTTTTCCGGTTTTTTCTTTTAAATGGGTGAGGCTGTCCCGTTTTTCTTTTCTATTGTCTCTCATTAATTACCATCGCCTGACTTAAACATACGCTTAAAGGACCAGTCTAGTCTTGGGGAAATGATGTCATGTAATAGAGCACAAAATTGGGAGCATTTTTTGCTTTTACGGCACTACTTGAAAATCTAAAGGTAAAAAGTTATGATCGAAACAAAATTATAATTTTTGAATTCAAATGAGTTTGAACATTGAAACGAAGAGCCGGCACTCAGGCATCAATGAAAATTTTCATTGAAACGATTTAATAAGTCATTATAAAATTCAAAAGCCGTGTATTTGTTTACCTCCAAGTATAATCTTATTTGATGATGTCGCATACTTTTTGGATTACTCATGCTTCATCAAACATGATATCGTATCTTTGATTTTTTTCGAACTTTCTTCAAGATTTATCGAATTAAAAGTTCAATTTGTATTTTTGTAAAAGTGCAAAAAGTACAGGGTGTTTCAGATGAAATGTACCTATTTTATTTTGACATAGCTTTTTCTGGAAAATTATTTTGAATTTCCGATTTTTGGAAAATAACGAGCTAATTTGTCCATTTTACGCATGTTTCTTTGTTTTTGAAAATCTTGACTTTGGGCATTGAAACGAAAATTTGCTATTTTGTCCTGAAGGAATTTTTTCAAAATTCTTGAGCCAATCGATTCAGTGACCTCAAAAACGGTAGTGTACCAATTTTCGTGAAAAACATATTCCTGGTTTTCGAATAAAAAAACTTTATTGAGGGACTGGAGTTCGAACCAGCGACGTTCAGACTTGTGCGTGTAAGATCGCATACACCATAATGTGCATGAGCCCGAACGTCGCTGGTTCGAACTCCAGCCCCTCAATAAAGTTTTTTTATTCGAAAACCAAGAATATGTTTTTCACGAAAATTGGTACACTACCGTTTTTGAGGTCACTGAATCGATTGGCTCAAGAATTTTGAAAAAATTCCTTCAGGACAAAATAGCAAATTTTCGTTTCAATGCCCAAAGTCAAGATTTTCAAAAACAAAGAAACATGCGTAAAATGGACAAATTAGCTCGTTATTTTCCAAAAATCGGAAATTCAAAATAATTTTCCAGAAAAAAGCTGTGTCAAAATAAAATAGGTACATTTCATCCGAAACACCCTGTACAATTTATAAATTTGTAAGTTTTCTTGTGTTGTACCGTTTAAGTCCGATGATCAAATGTATTTGTCACGTTTAAGTTGGGCGATGGTAATTAACGAGAGACAATAAAAAAGAAACCGTGACAGCCGCACCATTTGAAAGAAGAACCCGGAAAGAAGAAAATTTGAAAGAAGAAACAGGAAGTATTTTTTTGGGCGCCTTTTTGGTAAAGTTGATTTCGATATTTTTCCGCGATCAGATTTTTTAAATTTTGGCGCCATTGGAAAGAGCGCATCGAACGGTAGTACGTAAAAAATCCTGATTTATGGATGCGTATTTTAATAAATACAAAAATAATTTGCCTCAGGCGGGAGTCGAACCTGCTCCCTACATCTTTGAAAAACGAGCACTTTACCACTACACCATTAAATCGTTTTCAGAATGGACTATAGTATGTTTTTGAACATACTATAGTCCATTTTTATTCACAATCTTACACTAATTCCCCGACCTGCATTTTTCGAGGTAACAAATCCGAATGTTACATTGGTTT
>OZJO01028792.1:0-11664 GCA_900406225.1 Acrobeloides nanus | reverse complement strand
AACATGTTTCCCGCATAAAAGTACTCCTAATAGGGTCATTTTTGAGAAAATTTCAAAAAAACAAATTCTGTTAGTTCCAATATATTTTTTATAATTTTATTTTAATGAATATGGTAAAAATAAATAATAAATACAAGTTTTTAGGACTTATAGCTCTATAGCTCCCATTCTTTAAATTTTCACATTTGGCAGTGGAATGTGCTTCAATGAATTCACAAAAATGCGAGACTCGTGCATAAACGCCTAAAAATTTGTTTAATTTAGAAGATTACTGGGAGCCGAGCGCTATCACGCTCGGAAGAGAGAAGAAGAATCTCCTAGTGTGGCTCCGAGCTGTTCAATCGGACAATTTCCATGTTAAATTTTTGAATTTTCAAATGTTTCATCAATCGTTTCAATGAAGAAATTCAATTAATTCATGCAATGTTGCATGAATCAATTAAAATTGTTTCTCGAGGCGATTGATTAATCCTTAGAAATTCAACATTTTAACGTAAAAATTGGTCGATTTGACCCTTTCAAGCGGTCAAAATCAAAAAATATTTTCAGATCCGAGTTCCCCTCACCTTTCGTGAAAATGAGCCTTTTATACTTCATAAGCATGTGATTTTTATGATTTTTTCAATTTATGGGTTGTTTGACGTTTCGAAAAAATCAATGTGCAAAAAAATTTTGACTCCGGCGGGAGTCGAACTTGGGTCCAAAAAGCTTGATTTTGAAAACAAATCTGACTTCAGAACCCTGTCATTTGAAGTCGTTAATCCGAAGTAGGACCAATTACACATGCTCGAAAAAATTCTTAGTTGTAGTTTTTTCGAGCATGTGTAAAGAAGATCGAGAAAAAAATGACCATTTTTTATTAGTCTAACAAATTTTACCCGGGTATTTGTGCTGATTTACCAATCTATCGGGGTCATTCATCCCAAATGAAGTTACTCCTACCAGATACCATGAGCCATTTTTCGTTCTTGTCATTAATGGCCCACCACTGTCAGCCTAAATTTTTATTATTATAACTTACAGGGTGATTCAAAAAGTGGCACTTTTTGTGATTTTTTACATGAACTAGCGCGCTTTGCGCGCATAAACTTATATGAGACGTACCATTTACAGCAACGTTTCATATGGACTGCCCGGTCCCTATGTTCGTATCACTATGGTAATAACATTGCTAGCTCAGTAAGATGCAGGCCGTTTCGCAATCGCTTCGAATACGGCTCAGCTCGAGTATGGATCGACCTTGGGCCTCGCTTCGAATACGGCTCAGCTTTCGGCTTCGCTCCGATTACGGATCGCAAAAGTGTCACTTTTTTAAATCACTCTGTAAAATACGAGAATGTGGATCCAAAGTTTTAAAAATAGAAGTAATATATTGGGTTGTGCCGGTTCTGTGGCTCAGGGATGGGGACTTTCCCAAAAAAGGTTTTTTCAGGGAAAAATTGAATTCTTTAAAGAAAAAATTGATAAAAAAACGTTAAAAAAGAGGTAAATTTTTTGTAAAAAATTGATATTTTTGAAATAAATTTTTTACAAAAATTGATGGCGATAGCAGTCCTCC
Organism: Acrobeloides nanus; assembly: GCA_900406225.1. Classification (NCBI taxonomy): domain Eukaryota; kingdom Metazoa; phylum Nematoda; class Chromadorea; order Rhabditida; family Cephalobidae; genus Acrobeloides; species Acrobeloides nanus. The sequence continues at coordinate 10,106 of OZJO01028792.1, read as the reverse complement.
ACCAAATTGGGAAGAGTTGGAGGAAGGCCTTACAACGCTACCCCTCATTTATTATTTTTAAAAAAGATTACCTTTGCCGTGCCCTTGTCTTCACTCCCTGCACAAACATGTTGATCAAGAATTTCTACTCCATCTAAATCATACCATGTTTGCCTGAAAATAAGACTTACAAACGAAGATGGACACTGTAACAATACTCCCCCCCCCAAACTTGTAGGGGGAGTGTACATTGAGCAAAAATGTTTGATTAGGGAAGATTTTTGCGAGGAGCGCCGCGATAAATTGTCAAAAATCGAAATTTTCTTCGACATTTTAAAATAATTATGCAATATTTGAAAAAGTTATAGCATGATTTTGGTGTCATTCGATTGCTACGAAATCCAGCTTTCTAACGACATCAAAACTATAAGGAGCTTTGTATTTTCGAAGAAATCCTTAAAAACATAAAAAAGTTTCGAAAAATACTCCTAGGGGTCATTTTTAGAACAATTTTTGGGTCCCAAAAAATCACAAAAATCCACTTTTTTTGTCAACTCTGGAAATGCTTATTTTTGGGATTTAAAATGATTACAAATGCTTATTTTTGAATTTTTCGCGCTTAAAAACGATGATTTAATGAGATCCCTGCGGGGGGGGGGAGTGGGCACTAGGGTAAGCGTGCGTGTATGGTCTTGACGGGTTCACAGCATAATCCAATCGGATGGACACAAAAAATGTGTCATAAATTTTTTTAGTCAAATACCGAACATAATTATATGCTTCCAATATAATTTTCAAAGCTACATTTTTGTTGAAAATTTGAAAGAATTTTAAAATTTTGAGAAACCCGAAGCGAACTGGAATCATAACTGTATTTAATGTTTTTTGAATAAATCAAAATTTGCATACCTGCATTTGGTTCGTTCAATATACTCTATCATAGTTCCTTGTAAATTTTTTGGCATTGAATAGACATTGTTTGGATCTAGAAAAATTTTATTTAAATAAAAATCTATTAATGTGTACCAGTTTGTCCTTTGCCGACGACCCATCCTCTATATTTTGATAACTTTTCATCATAAGAAGACAAACAAATGGGTTGAATGTTTTCATTAAACTCAACGTTGCTGCTTAGCTGAAAAAAAGATAAAAAATTTACAAAATAAACGAGTTAAGCGCCGAGGCTTCGTACGCCCGCACATATGCGCAACGATACTTACGCACCCGATTTTTGCGCCCCGACGTTTGTGACAGACATTTGCGCTCTATAATTGCGCCCCTACATATGCAAGCTAATAAATGTGCCCCGACATTTGGACCCCAACGTTTGCGCACCCGACTTGTGCGCCCTTTTCCGTTTTTAAAATTTTTGACCTTTTTTGAGAGATATTTTTGAAAGATAAAAAAAACTATTTTTTTCTTCCAAACCACTGTTTCGGCACTCTAACTATCACCCCGAATGGATTTTTCAAGTTTTCAGTATTGATCAACCGCCTCAATTTCTCGCGCGAAAATCCACAAAAAATCCGTATCCGTTAAGATTTTACCCTAATTATAGCAATATCATTAATTAATGTTTGTCTAGAAAAATCTGGATGCGCAAAAATTCCATCAGTTTCGTACCACGAATATGTGCCACAAGAAATTTGCATCACAGTAAAATAGCTAAAAAATAAAATAATTCTTTTTTATAATTTATACCTATATTGTCCTTTTACACAATGTGCAGCACTCAAAATTTCAAAAGAAGAGATTAACGAGCCTCCACATCCAATTGGACCGTCACCAGTTTTCATAATAATATGGCAAAACCATGGAAAATCAGTTTGATTTACAGTTTTGCCACCAATAATTCTCTACAATTGACGCATATATAAGGATTGGAATTTTACAGATTGGGCCAAAGAAAAGTGGATATTTGTGATTTTTATGTTTTCAGAAAATTGCATTTTCTCAGTAAAATGTTGGATTTTGATCAAATTCTTTTTTTAAACGTAGAAAGTCAAATCTCTTTGTTTAAAACAAGAATTAGATCGAAAGATAACATTTTATCCGAGAAAATGCAATTTTCCTGAAAACATAAAAATCACAAAAAATCCACTTTTTTCTGGCCCACTCTGTACATAGAGGGGGAGGGACAAAAATTACGGGACAAATTCCAAAAGTCACAGGACAAAATGCCAAAAGTTAAGGGACAAGATTCCAAAAGTTTTGAAAAGTTTAAGAAAGAAAAAGTTCATTTTTTTAAATCTTGCCTCGTAAATTTGTCCTGTAACTTTTGGAATGTATCCCGTGACTTTTGGTCACCTTGTACTTAAAGGGGGTTAACCTTTACAGCCCGATCTCCGAAAAATTTTTCGCAAATTTAAAAAAAAGACTCTCTATGGGTAATTTTATGCGAGCATTCGATTGCGCGCATTCCCGAAGCTTGAAGATGCTTTTCTGACCATAATTCAGGGAAAATATTGGTTTTTAACAATAAGAAAACAATTAGAAAAGTGTTAAAAAATCAATACTTTTCTTGAAACAGGGACAGGAAAACATTTTCAAGCTTCGAGAGTGCGCGCAATCGATTTCTCGTATCAAAATTACTCTAGAAGGGTCTTCTCTACACAAATTTGTGAAAAATTTTTTTTGGAGATCTGTCTGAAAAGGTACTCCTCCCTTTAAAAAAATTCGTAAAATAATTTGTGCCCAATTTTTATTCTAACTTATAAACTCTTTGGTATAAAAAATCGTACATAGTCAGCCCTTGTGTCTGTCATAGAATTCTCGTCAACACCAGGTCGTGTACCGCATTCAGTAAAAACTGCTGGCTTTAGCAAAACCATTGAAAAATTTATCAATAAATTTATTAGCAAGAAGAGACTCATGTTTTTCCTTTTCAATGGAAAATGTATATACTATGACTTATATCAAAGGTGTAGATTGTTTTTTCATGTCCCAATTAATAATTAAAGCAATCAAATTCTTTAACGTTTAGAGGCTAAAAACTGATAACACTAAAAAGGCGGTTTTTACACATGATAAAACAACTCAATTTGATGAAGCTATATTGAAGCAGCTAATTAATTTTTGTTCAACTAGAAAAAGCAAAGCCATTAAGCTTTTTTATACAAGGGGGCAAAGTTTTGATCTAAGGGGCAAAAGTTCTGACCAAAGTTCTGACCATATCTAAATTGGGTGGAATGAATGAATATTGATCAGTGGTGTAGTGGCTAGCACGCTGGTTCAATACCTCTATAAGATAACATTAACCCAGGTTCGATTCCCATAGTTGCAGTTACTTTTTGCTTCAAGTAAATTTGTTTTTTTTCCATTTTTTCCCCCCAAAATACCCCCGAAACCGACCTCAATAGCACCAAATTCAATTTTTCCCTGCTATTTTAGGCCATAAGGAGCAGTTTTAGCTAGTTTTGGAAAAAATTCGTATCTTTCCAATCTGACAGTTCCCTTGTAAGGGGCAAAAGTTCAGGCTATGTTTCAAGGGAGACGAGTGGGTGAGAATAAATTGCCCCCACTCGCTTTCCTTGAAATATAGCCTGGTCATGACTTTTGCCCCATTGGTCAGAACTTTTGTTCCCCCCCCCCCAATGGACAGCATATCGGCCCCTTAGGCAGGCCTGTAGCTGCGATGAGGCTCTGGGGCACGCCTTCCCCCGAATTAAAAAAAATAAATTTTTTCATGATGGTGATATTGCCATTTCTAGGCACAATTTTCTAATAACGCAATTACCCATATGTTCATTTGCACAGGCGTGAGACCCGCCAATCCGCTAGCCATTGGTCATCTTTCTACACGTACCCTCCTATCCCTCCTGAAAATTTTTGCTGAAGTCTTACTAGGCAACTTAATGTTATGTTATGGAACTTTTTACTCAAGGGTGACAAAATTCATACCTTCATCGTTCTACTTTTTACTCAAGAATAGGGGGATCTCATCGAGCCCTCCACACACCTTGCCTATAATTTATATCATATCTTTTGGTGCAGTCCTTCTTTGAATTTTCCTTGTTTCTCCACCATCTCCAATGTCAGTACGTGTTTTTGTATTTCAGAGTCGCATTTTTCGATTTCTAACCTTGAAATGATTTTTAAATGTTTCGTCTGAAGAGTTTCCAGCCTTCTCACTTTGCCTTTTAATTTTGCGACATCATTTTTATCATCTGAGACTTCAGCTCTTTCTTCCAAGGAATTCAATTTCTTAAGATGGTACTTCTTCCTTTTCTCGGCATTTCTTCCTCTTGTATGATTCGTACTTTGGCGTGTCTTTTACTTTTTAATACCATTCTCGTCTTATCTGATTTTTGCTTGGCGTGTCTATATTGTTGTTTCAAATTTTCTCAAAAATTACTCCTAATAGGGTCATTTTTGAGAAAATTTCAAAAAATAAAATTCTGTTAGCTTCAATATATTTTTTCATAATTTTATGTTAATGAATATGGTAAAAATAAATAATAAATACAAGTTTTTAGGACTTATAGCTCTATAGCCCCCATTCTTTAAATTTTCACATTTGGCAGTGGAATGTGCTTCAATGAATTCACAAAAATGCGAGACTCGTGCATAAACGCCTAAAAATTTGTTTAATTTAGAAGAGTGCCGGGAGCCGAGCGCTATCACGCTCGCAAGAGAGAAGAAGAATCTCCTAGTGTGACTCCGAGCTGTTCAATCGGACAATTTTCACGTTAAATTTTTGAATTTTCAAATGTTTCGTCAATCGTTTCAATGAACAAATTCAATTAATTCATGCAATGTTGCATGAATCAATTAAAATTGTTTATCGAGACGATTGATTAATCATTAGAAATTCAAAATTTTAACGTAAAAATTGGTCGATTTGACCTTTCAAGCGGTCAAAATCAAAAAATATTTTCAGATCCGAGTTCCCCACACCGCAAAAAACTTTGACTCCGGCGGGAGTCGAACTTGGGTCCCAAAAACTTTTGCCACCTACATTCCCAATTGAGCCATCATGCAAGTTAAAATTTATACATTATATAATATTTTCTATTAAATTTTTGAAATGTCAACTTTTATGATTTTTTTAAATACCATAATCGTTTCGAAATGCCAATTTTGAAACGTCAAACAACCTTTTTATGGCGCGCATCGACAAAGTGTGAAAGCTGTTTTTGCCTGATTGCAGTTTAAAAGGCTCATTTTCACGAAAAGTATTCGCTCTCACGCTTCGGGAATGCGCGCAATCGATTTCTCGCATAAAAATACCCCTAAAATGATTGATTTTGAAAAAATCCGACTTCAGAACCCTGTCATTTGAGGTCGTTAATCCGAAGTAGGACCAATTACACATGCTCGAAAAAATTCTTAGTAGTAGTTTTTTCGAGCATGTGTAAAGAAGATCGAGAAAAAAATTGACCATTTTTTATTGGTCTAGCAAATTTTACCCGGGTATTTATGTTGATTTACCAAGCCATCAGGGTCATTCATCCCAAATGAAGTTACTCCTACAATATACCATTGGCCATTTTTCGTTCTTGTCATTAATGGCCCACCACTATCACCCTAAATTTTTATTATTATAACTTACAGGGTGATTCAAAAAGTGGCACTTTTTGTGATTTGTTACATGAACTAGCACACTTCGCGCGCATAAACCTATATGAGACGCATCATTTACAGCAACGTTTCATATGGACTGCCCGGTCCCTATGTTCGTATTACTATGGTAATAACATTGCAGGCTCAATAAGACGCAGGCCGTTTCGTAATCGCTTCGAGTACGGATCGCAAAAGTGCCACTTTTGTTTAATCATTCTGTAAAATACGGGGATGGGGATCCAAAGTTTTAAAAATAGAAGTAATCTATTAGGTTGTTCCCAGCAAGGCTCGGAGGAAACAGACTTTTTTTGTCACTTAACTGGACTGGCTATTTTTTTAAATATTTTTTTCTTGTTAAAAAGCATGATTTTATTGTTTAAAAACATATTTATGACAAAATGAATAAAAAAAGCACCACTTTACCGGACGGTCCAGTAAAGTGGACTAGTGTGCTTTTTTGTTCATTTTGTTATAAATATGTTAAACAATAAAATCATGCTTTTTAACAAGAAAATAAAAAATTTTTAAAAATAGCCAGTCTAGTTAAATGGACCGAAGTCCAGTTAAGTGACAAAAAAAAGTCTGTTTCCTCCGAGCCTTGGTTCCCAGTGGCGGTCCTGTGGCTCAGGGATGAGGACTTTCCCAAAAAAGGTTTTTTCAAGGGAAGAATTGAGTTCTTTAAAGAAAAAATTGATAAAACGTTAAAAAAGAGGTAAATTTTTGTAAAAAATTGATATTTTTGAAATAAATTTTTTACAACATTTGATGATGTCAGTCCACCACCAAATTGGGAAGAGTTGGAGGAAGGCCTTACAACGCTGCTCCTCATTCATTATTTTTAATAAAGATTACCGGTGCCGTGCCCTTTTCTTCACTCCCTGCACAAACATGTTGATCAAGAATTTCAACTCCATTGAAATCGAAATATGTTTGCCTGCAAATTATGAGACTTACAAACGCAGATTTACACTGTAACAATATTCCCCCCCCCCAAACTTGGAGGGAGAGTGCACACTGAGCAAAAAATTTTAATTGGGGAGAGCGTAAAATTCTGGTGCGGAGCGCCGCGATAAATTGTCGAAAATCGAAAATTTCTAAGCATTTTTAGTATAAAAAAGTGTTTTTCAGCAAAAAAATTTGGAGCTACTACACAATTGGGAGGGGGGGCCACCCACGTGAAAATATTTTCGAAAATGTTTTTCTGGAAATGACTCGTTTAGGGATAAAAACAGCCGGGTGATCCGATTTTGACATTTTTTTAACTAGGGTATAGTGTGCGTAAATAGTCTTGGAGGATTCAGAGCATAACCCAATCAAAAAATGTGTCATAACTTTTTTTAGTCAAACACCAAACATAATTATGTGTTTTCAATATAATTTTCAAAGCTACATGTTTGTTGAAAATTTGAAAGAATTTTACAATTTTGAGGAATCCAGAGCGAACTGAATCATAACTGTATCTAATATTTTTTGAATAAATCAAAATTTGCATACTTGCATTTGGCTCGTTCGATATACTCTATCATAGTTCCTTGTAAATTTTTTGGCCCTGCACGTTTATTTTTTGGATCTAGAAAAATTTTATTTAAATAAAAATCTATTATTGTGTACCATTTTGTCCTTTGCCGACGACCCATCCTCTAAATTTTGATAAATTTTCATCATAAGAAGACAAACAAATGGGTTGAATGTTTTCATTAAACTCAACTTTGCTTTTTAGCTGAAAAAAAGATAAGAAATTTACAAAATAAACGAGTTAAGCGCCGCGGGCTTCGTACGCCCGCACATATGCGCAACGACACTTACGCACCCGATTTTTGTGCCCCGACATTTGCGCTCTATAATTGCGCCCCTATATATGCGCGCTAATAAGGCCTTATGCTTTTGGCCTAAGCATAGGCCTAAAGCACAAGGCCTAAATTATTAGCGCGCATATTTCGGGACGCAAATATCTGAGCGCAATTATTAGCGCGCATATATAAGGGCGCAAATGCAGGAGCTCAAATGTCGTTGCGCATTTATAGAGCGCAAATATCGGGGCGCATATGTCGGGGCGCAAATGTTAGGTGCTCATATGTGAGGGCATAAAAGTCCCCCACCCGCGGCGTATATAAGAAAATTCCTTCGAATTCGTATTCCCCATACCACACATGCACAAGCTCCCGTTTACGAAAGACATGTAGTAGTATCCGGCCAAAAATTGAAAAATATGTAGTATTGGGCAAAAAATTTAAAATTATGTAGTATTTGGCCGCCGCTGGCGGCCAATGCTACGAATTTTGCGTTATGTCGACCTAAAAAAAAAAAAAGGTCGCCAAATCGAAAAATATGTAGTATTGAAAATTTTGACGTAAGACCTTGTGCATGTGTGGTCGAGTATGAGGAACATTTTGAGCCCGGTTTCAGCAAAATCGGAAGGGGCAAGTTGATAGTGTTCCTTATTAGACAAGAACCTTTTCTAATTCTGTCCTAATTCCAATTGGACAACACTGAAATAGATCACTTTCCTAAATGTGACCTAGAATTAGATACCTGAATATAAAAATTTAAACGATTTGAGAAAAATTGAAAATTCGACTTTTTACCCTTTTCAATGGTAAAAAACTCGAACTTTCATAACTTTTTCCAAATCGTACTACAGACAAAGTAGGATAATAAAAGACAAATAGAAATCTGCTACACAAATTTTTAGATGCTAAAAGAAGAACCAATTACATCTCCTGTCCCGCCATTTGAACCTATTCCAACAAACTTATCCCATGACACAAACTTGGTAGCTTCTTCAACCGAATCGGTTCGTTCTACAAGCGCTAGCACTAATGAAAACTCTATCACACAAGAACCCTGCTTTTCTAACGCTTCAACAGCTCGAATGGATAGGATTTTGTAAGAATTTTTTAAAAAGTTTGTCAAAATCTGATCAAAATTTAGGGAGGCTCAAGAAGATGATTTTGAACTTCGATTTAAATTGTCTGACTCATATTGTGTCTATGGTGCAGATGATATCAAAGTCGAGATTGAAGATGGCTGGATTGAAGTCAAAGTAAGCTAACTTTAAAAAATCTTTGCCGTTTGTAGTTTCTGTATGTCCTGATATAATCTCGATTTACAGATTTTTTCCAAAGTTGAACGTTGTAAAGCTGTAAAAAGATTTGACATATAAAAAATAGAGCAGGACTTAAAAAATTGATTAATATTGAACTTTCCATTCACAACTTTAAGAATACCCAAATCATCAACCCTATTTTTTAGGCCGAACTCATTGAACAACATCCAGATGAGATAATACGGCACAGCTTCTATAGAAAACGTAAGCTTCCAGCTGAAGTCATTGTAGAATCATTGTCATGCGACATAGATCAGGGAATGTTGATTATCTCCGGAAAGAAGCAGCTTCCAGAGAAGAGGGTTTTAAAAGTCAACGTTCTCAGATCAGGACCTTAAATTTTTGAATATTTTGTTAGAGATTTTTTTAAATTTTGTATTTGGTACTCAAAATTATTTTTAAGCTTTAAATTTGTTTGATTGTTTTTTGCTTGAATAAAATTATGTTAAAAGTTTAAAATGTGGTATAATGTGACCCTCTTTTGTGATGTTGTGTGGATTGTTATACCAGAACAATCTTATTCACCACATATTGAGAGAGAAAGAGAGTTCCATAGTTAGTCGAGAGAACAGACTAATAGAAAAGCTAGCTCGTGGGCTAATTGAGGTGCTAAGGAGGAACAGCAGTCTCTCGGTGGAATATGAATTCTTATATAATACAAACAATATATGATCAATATAGAGGGCTACACCTGGGCCACCTTTGAGCAAAAATGATGCCCAATTTTAGGAAAAAGTTTTCATTTTTTCAAATTTGAGAGGGAAGCTTCCCCCCCCCCTTCGCCACTGCAACCCATATCTGCTGATTTCTCAGAAAAGTGTTGATTTTGAGGTACCAAGTCTGAGAAATTAAATCATCTGATTTCTCAGAAAAAAAGCTGATTTTTGAGAGACCCGCTAATTTTTCTTCTCTCTATGCCTTTTCACAAAAAACTTACCAATATTTATAAACTTTCACTAAAAATATCCACAAGTGTTCATTTTTTCCATCAAATTTCATTGTTTTCCTCCAAATATTATTTTCAGATCAAATTGGCAAAATTTTTCACCAAAAATTGTGAAAATGACTATTTTTAGCCAAAAATGCCATTTTTAATTCTTTATTTTTTTGCCAAAATACGTTTTTTGGTAAAGATCTCCTTGACCATTCCAAAAGGTCTTTTTGAGTTCGCTTGTAGTGGAACATAGATAGCGATCATTCAATATCCTCCTAATCCTATTTTGTAACGGTTTCTTAGCTTTGCGCAATCTAGGATTTTGACTAGGTTCGAAAGTGAAATCATAATAATAGGATTAAATATCAAAGTTCACACATTTTCTTCTAAGAATAAGTAGACGAAATACGACACGAAATGATTTTGTGCTTAATTTGAGTCTCTAGACTTTTTTAAAATAAACTTCGTTCTTGGGTTATTATCTTGTGAAGCATATATGGATTTTTTGGGTACCTACTAATTATT
>OZJO01028784.1:0-21785 GCA_900406225.1 Acrobeloides nanus | reverse complement strand
CATTTCTTAAATCTGCACTGTTGATATTCTGTTTCAATCCGTACTATTCAAAATAGTGTGCGACCGAGTATAAACTCAGAAATCAGCATCCCATCGATCTGGCAAGTTAAGCAACATTGGGTTCGGTAATGCAAAAGTTCGAATCTCGCTTGGGCCAAAAATTTTTTGCAGTTGTTATTCACGTTCTAAATAACAACTTTTTGTTTTGGGCAAAAAATTTTGATCCGAGTGGGATTCAAACTGTGCACTGTCTGACCCAACGTTGCTTAACTTGACAGATCGGACGGCCACTGACTTGAGAGCTTATTTTTTTATCGCATACTTTTTAAAAGTATGGGCTGAAACATAATAACGAGGGGACTCGACTTAATCCACCCTAGCTTCCCGTCAAAACACGACCACGCAGGGATACATGAAAAAATTTTCCCAGAATTTTTCTCGTCATGTTTCCCTGAATGTCAGGATCTGGTAAAATTTTCTCATGTATCCCTGCGTGGTCTGTTTTGGCGGAAAGCTAGGGGAGATTAAGTCGAGTCCGCCACTGTATGTGACTATTTTTTAATATAGACGTATCGGGTTCGATCCCCGACAAAACCGAAAAGTTTTTACCAAAATTTTTCAAAAAGTAAAAAACTATAATATACTTGTTGAACGTTATTCACAAAAACATATCCAAAGTCTCGGATATTTGGGGTAGTCAAATTTTTCCCACCATTCGCAAGCGTAGTCGTGTACAACACATAACCATAACCATGGTTCAACTGTTCAAAGTCGATTGGGTCTTGGTTTTGTTGGCAAGTTTCTTGAATTCTAGTCAACGTACTGATCAAATTTGACCCAATTCGTTGTAGTGTCACATTACCATAGTTTGTGGCTCTAAAAAGATTGTGTACAATTTTTTGAAGCACCTCAATCTTAAACACCATCAGCGTTAAGGAAAATTTAGACGCGACCACACTTCAACAATGGCTATTTTTAGTCATTTTTCCAAAAAATTTTTTTAGAAAAATTTTCGAGATCATGCCCAGGGCCTGAAAAGATGCTGGCACCCAATGGGTGATAGCACCCACCAGCACCCATGGGTGCTGGCATCCACCAACATTCAGCACCCAAAAACGGCGAGGGGTCACTTGCGTCCGGAAATTTGCGTCCCGGACTTTTCCGTCCGAGTGGTTGAGTCCGGACATTTGCGTCCGGAAACTTCCGTCTCGGACATTTGCGTTCGGACATTTGCGTCCGGAAACTTCCGTCTCGGACATTTCCGTCTCAGACATTTGCGTCCAGATAGTTGCGTCCCGGACATTTGCGTCCTGAAACTTGTAAAATGTCCGGACGCAAATGCACGGGACTCAAATGTCCGGGGCGGATGTTTCCGGACGCAAATGTCCGGGACTGATGTTTCCGGACGCAAGTGACCCCTCGCCCCAAAAACACCAATGGATGCTTTTGGGTGCTAGCACCCAGTGGGTGCTTTTGGGTGCGAGTGCTAGCACCTAACTTTTCAGGCCATGATCATGCCCCCTGCCCCATGACCCCATCGTCTATATCTTATTTCTTACGGATTATTTGCTGGTATTGGAAGCGGAGGTTGTGGCCAGTTTGTAATATTCTTGACCCATGCGTGAACGGCTGTGTAAGCCGGCGTGATATCACCATTTTCAGCAATAAGAGCACCATAGTCATATGAAGTGGTTATCTATAAATATAGAGCTCTTCACAGCCACATAACTATATAGATGGGCAAATTGGCATTTGGAATGCTTACCCCGGCGCCATTCATGAAGCCGAAATTGGTTCCACCATGTACCATATAAAAATTCACCGAGGCATTCCAATGATAGTACATATAGTTCAGGTTCTCTACGACACTCGCTGGATTTGGGCTATTTCCATTGGTTTGTCCCCAACTTGTGAACCAGTTGACCCAGAATTCGGTACAAACAGCGGGTCCTACAAAAAAGTTAACGGACCAAATCCCTGTCATTACCCCCGTTGTTGTGTTTCCGTTGTGCACCAAAGTTAGAATCAATAGAGCTGTCACTTGAAACGCCAAAATCTACCGTGGCAAAAGTTTCAGGAACCGTGCCACAGCCCAGGCAACATGATCCATCAACTAAAAATTTTTNGTCGCTTGAAACGCCAAAATCTACCGTGGCAAAAGTTTCAGGAACCGTGCCACAGCCCAGGCAACATGATCCATCAACTAAAAATTTTTTCTGATTTTTAAAAAATTTTTCGTACCGGTTGTCAAAAGCGTTTCGTTTCCCACTTTACTTCGAATCAAATCTCTTAACCATACCATATAATCTCTGCTACAATGTCCAGCATAGCCGTATTCATTTTCTACTTGAATTGTTAGAATAGGCCCACCGTTCTTATACAAAAGGGGGACAACTAGGTCCAATAGTTTGTTGTAATAGTTTTGAACTTTGGAAATGTATCTGAATTTGTTTCTTAAATTAGCCTAGCCTAAGCGTAAGCCTAAACTTAAGCCTAAGCAAGCATAAATCTAAATCTAATCCTTCTATCCCACCATAGAAAAATCCTGGATAACAGCACCAGGCAGTAACTTCACCGAAGCTTAAAAAACTCACGTTGGTTCATTATCTCTCGTCGTAATCGTTTCATATTTGTTTAGCCACCACGGGAATCCGCCAAGTTCCCATTCTGCACAAATATATGGACCAGGACGAAGAAGAACATAGAGGCCATTTTGTTGGGCAAGCGTTAAAAACTCGGTTAGATTTAAAGTCTCGAAATCGAAGCTAAAATTTTTTTTTGACTATCTGGTAAAAACGAATATCAACTAAATAGTAAATTTAGTGCCCCCTCTACCATGTCAAAAAAGATTCAGCAGAGAATTTTTTATAGTATAGAGATAGAGCAATAGACAGTAAAATTTGCATAATACTGCATCGTATGATAAAAATTTTTTGTTCCTGTGGAACTTTTTTGCAATTTTCTGCTGCGATATGCTGTATCTTACTTCCCTTCGGTTGGCTCATGTAGATTCCATGGGACATAAACTTGAACCGCGTTAAATCCCAGCGCTCGGAGTCGTTGCAAACGATCATTCCATAAGCCCGGATGAACTCTCATGTAATGGATCGAGCCGGAAAGATAACGAAACGGCTGGCCATCTTTTAAAAATACATCGTTGGTATAATCTACGCTGAAGGTCCCAGCTTCGATGGTTCGGACATAGTAAAATATGAAAGCTAATAATAGACAAGTCCACTTAATGAACATTTTACTAAATTATTTTTACAATTTTTTGACCCTTTTTTACGTTTTTTTGAAATTTTTGAAAAAAATATAAGGCGGGATTTATACTTCCGTCGCGACAGTGCATTTTGTGTAGCGCGACACTTCGCGCGACATGTCACGAGTTGGCTTTTATAGCCTGTCGCGCGACGCGTCGTGTCACTAGTACTTGGTTTGAAAAGATGCTTATCTATCAGCCTTGGTTGACAAAGCAGTGGCTTTTTGGTCACATGGTCGTGAGTTCGAATCCCACTTGGAGCCAATTTTTTGCCACTCGGCCTTATGTCACGTGGTCAGCATTTGCGACGTCGCAGGCTGTCGCACGATATGTCGCGCGACGCAACTATAAACGACATGGAAAAAATTGTTCGCCCTGTAAACGTAATTGCTCTGCGTGTCGCGCGACGCGACGAAAGTATAAATCCCGCCTAAGGGCCTCCTTATAAAAAATTTTTTTGAGGACCCCCCCCCCTTCCCGAAACCGTATACTCGCTACAGCCCGGGGAGGGACTCCAGTCCTTTTAACCCTTCCTCCTCTCTCTAATAGAGATTCTCTACGTCCTTGTCCGGAACAACCATGGGGGGAGGGGAGGAAGCTAAAAAGCTAAAAACCTCAAAAAAATTTTCAAAGCCCTAATTTCTCCACCTTTTATTGGTTCCCAAAACGTTACAAGAAGAAAAAATGATACAGATAACAGCGTTCGGTGTCCGGAATCACAAGATCAATACTATTATTAGTGCTACATATGAACTGCTGGAGTCAGAAGATCAAATGTTTGGAAAAATTCCATTGTAGCTTTGAAGAATTGATTAAAACGACGTGATTTTAAGGTACTAATAATTCGCGAGGCTTGAAGGGGGGAAATGGGGGACAATCCTTCTTGACCACAAAATGTGTATACACAAACTACAACATAGATAAACACACAATATTCATGTGGAAAGATCGCCTTTTCTTAATTCAATTGATAAGCCTTCAAAGGCAGCGTCATTATTTTCTTATTATATACACTATATATACTCGTATAACATTATTATTTATATATTGAGTTGTTACTGACCAGCCCAGTCAGTTACAACCATATGAAAAAAAGATATATTCGGAAAGATCAAGAAAAAATTGAGCATTTTTTGTTTTTACGGCATCATCTGAATGTCTTCCCCATCGAGATAAGTGCATTTGAAAATATGAATTCGTGTACATGTTTTCGTTGTAATAATCAAACTTTTTTGAATTTTTTGCTTTAAAATCGTGAAAAAAAATAGCATCAATCGATAGAGAATTTTATGCTGAACAACTTTGCTAATTGAAGTTTGCGTAAGAAATTATTTTCTCCGATCAAAAATGCAAAATAAGCTTAAATTTGTGAATTTTTGTATATTGAAACGAAAACCCTGCATGAATTTAAACTTATTTTGGATTTTTGATTGGGGAAAATAATTTTTTACGCAAACTTCAATTAGTAAAGTTGTTCAGCATAAAATTCTCTATCGATTCATGCTATTTTTTCACGATTTTTCCGCAAAAAATTCAAAAAAGTTTGATTATTACAACGAAAACATGTACACAAATTCATATTTTCAAATGCATTTATCTCGATGGGGAAAACGATTCAGATGGAGCCGTAAAAACAAAAAATGCTCAATTTTTCATGATCTTTTCGAATACATCATTTTTTCATATGATTGTAATTGAGTGAACTGGTCCTTTAATTTTTTAAGATTATGGCAACATTACAAGATTTGTCAAGTCGTCTTAGCGGCCAATCACATGTTCTTGCATACTGGAACCAACTTAATGCTGAAGAAAAAGAAGAACTTTCTTCACAAATTAATTCAATAGATGTGAAGCGATTCGAAGAAGATTTTAAAGAGATTCAAGCAATGGGGAATCCATGTTTTGATCAAATATCCCCAATTTCACATGACCGTCATATTGTTAAAGCTGATTTAGACTTGGAGACAAAGAACAAATACTGGAGTTTAGGTACAGTCAACTCTTGAATTAACACTCAACCGGATGTGGGGGTACTCAGAAGTGTTTTGGTGTATTTTGTTCACGAGGAATTTGAATATGCAAAAATTTTTAGAGAAAAAAGTTCCATAAGGAGGGATTTATACTTCCGTCGCGACGCATCGCACGATACGCAGAGCAATTACGTTTATAGGGAAAACAATTTTTCCCATGTCGTTTATAGTTGGTCGCACGACACGCGCGCGACAGCCTGCGACGTCGTAAGTGCTGATCCTACCCCGATTTCATGTGTGTTCACGATGTTGAGCTGATTCAAATTTTTAGGTTTGAAGGCGATTTCTCGCGGTGAAGTAGGTGCAATAGTAATGGCTGGAGGTCAGGCAACTCGATTAGGCGCGGTTGAGCCTAAAGGAACACTAAGTCTTGGCCTCGGTTTAAGTTCAACTGATTCGTTATTTTGGCATCAGGCAGCTCGAATCGCACGACTTTTAAAACTTGCCAAAAAAATGTATCCTGATTCATCTCCAACGATTCCATGGTGAGTGTTATATTCCTTCAGTTTTCCGATCAGCGGTGCTGCTCTCCCATAATTAAAAAAAATATTGTTTAAGGTTGGTCATGACAAGTGATTCGACAGGCGAAGAAACTCGCAAGCATTTGATAAAAGTCGTCAAAGATGTTGGCTTATCAATGGATGATATAATTATCTTTGATCAGGCTGAAATTCCATGTTTTGATTTCAATGGAAAATTTATGCTGCGTTCTCGATCTTCGATAGCAACGGCGCCAGGTACATATTTTTAATAACAACAATGCTATAGACCTGTACTGTGCAAAAGAATTTGGGACGCGACGGTAATTGAACCATCGCTAGTGCAAGACTGCTAGCAGAGACGCTAGAAGAGACGCTAGAAGAGGCGCTAGCAGAGGCGTTAGCAGAAGCGCTAGAAGAAGCACTAGCAGAAAATCGGGGGTCGGTTTATCGAATTTTCGGGGGAGGGGATATCGGTTTATTGAGCGCCGACTGTACTACACTAGGCGTCCACACGGCATCAGTACTTCGAATTCATTTCATTGCCAATCACAATAAACATTTTATATAACAACAATTTTAGATGGTAATGGTGGAATGTATGCGGCACTCCGCCCGGTAATCCCCAAGTTAAAAGACCTCGGTGTTAAGTATTTCCATGTTTATTGTGTTGATAACATCTTGTGCCGTGTAGCGGATCCTCATTTAATTGGATGTGTTATTGATATGGACGCAGATTGCGCCGGAACGACAGTCGAAAAGACGAATCCTTCCGAATCAGTCGGTGTTGTTTGTTTGGAATCCGGGCATGTTCGTGTTTTGGAATATTCCGAAATCCCAAAAGAATTGGCCGAAAAACGCGATCCGAATGGCAAACTTTCATTTCGCGCAGGTAGTGTAGCCATGCACTACTTTACGATGGAATTCTTGGAAAAGGTTTGCGACGAATCGGTTCGACTTCCATTTCATGTGGCGAAGAAAAAGGTTCCATATGTCGATTTGAATACCGATCAATTGGTAAAGCCCACCGAGCCGAATGGTATTAAACTTGAACAGTTTGTGTTTGACGTCTTTCCACATGCCAAGCAAGTGTTTTTTGAATACCCCCTCTCCCCAGAATTCGTTTTTATTTTACAGGGTGGTTCAGAAAGAAACTATGTTTTGTTTTTCAAAAAATCCCGTCCCGAATCCCGAAAATCCCCGAACGGACTCGTCCCGAAAAATCCCGTGTCGGGATTTAACACTAGTTTGTAGGGGGTCAGTTTATAATGTTTTTCACAGAGAAATTTAAAAAAGTGTCGGTTACATAGCAAAGTGCGAAGTAGCGCCAACTACACGCATAAGGTCAAAGGTTCGATCTCGTGCGGAGCCATTTCTTTTTGTAGTGTCCAAAATCGATAAAAAATTTTGCCTAGATGTATTTTTGGCTCAAAAACACGGATTTCATGTGATCTTATGCGTGCAGTTGGCGCTACTTCGCACTTTGCTATGTAACCGACATTTTTTTTAAATCTCTCTGTGAAAAACGTTATATTCTGAACCATCCTATATTAATTTTCTTTAGACGTTTTCTTGTATGGGAAGTATTGCGGAATGAAGAATTTAGTCCGTTAAAGAATGCGGAACATGTTGGTCGTGATTGTGTTTCGACATGTCGCCGTGATTTTGATGTCGAATGCCGCCGCTGGCTGAGTCATTCCGGTATTGAACTTCCTAAACACAATCCAGTCTATATTTCACCATTGGACAGCTATGAAGGTGAAGGATTGTCTGAAGATACTCGTGTAGCAACTAATGGCATTATCAAGGAAATTCGTGAATTGCTTATTGAAAATGGCGATGTTCACAATAATAGTTGATAATATTGCATGTTTTTTTATTAGTCGACATTTAACTGTTTTCAATTTGACATTTCAACTATATTTAAAATAAAGCACGGCACACCAAAGTTGAAAAAAGTTCTTTTTTCGCACATGTTGTCAGAACGTAGTAGAGTCAGGGTGGCTCAAGGAGGTGTCTAGTGGATTTTCAGGGACCAAGTTATGACAGAGGCTTTAGGACCCTTCTCGTACTTGTTTCGGAGGAGGGTGACGGAAAATATTCCCCTTATTCTTTGGAAGGGGAACGGCAAAGGGCCCCTCGTACTCTATTTCAGAGGGGGAGAAAAAACATCCTTCTTACTCTATTTCCAAAGGCCGGCGCTCGAGACGAACGAGCTTGAACTCAAGATGAATGGGTTCGAGAAAATCACAAGCAGTTTTAAGCCTTGACGATGACCGCCAAGTAATTTGAAGAAAAATATCCGACAATAAAACCAGATCCTACGGGGTATCCACGGTTGACCACGGCTAGCATATACGTCCTACAGAGAAATCATGACCCGTACGTTTAATTTAGGAACGCACCCGGTCGTACGGATGGCCTCCTCAAATTTTGGGTAAAAACATAAGGGTTCACCCTTATGTGTTTTTTCAGGTATTGGGCAAAAAGCGAATTGGTACCATATTTTTGGACCCAAAATGGCGAATTAGAGGGGGTCAGACCCCCCCCCTTGTCCACGTATGTGGGAAAGTATTGGCCCCAAAAAATGATCGGGGATGACAAAACGCTTTACCCCCCCCCCATGCATTTCTACAATGTAAAAGCGAATTTATTTTATGTGACATCTAAATATAACTAAAACAATTGTCATAAAAAAATGTTGTGTCTATCAGTTCCATAATATTTTTTAAATGGAAATTTATTGGAGGGCCGTAGCTTTTATCATATGTACACCGGTTGCGTTAATAGTTGCTGAGTAGTTATCACCCGGATGAAAAGTCCCAACGATTTGTTTTTTCCATAGATCCAATACGTTATAACCGGCCGAATTATTCAACCCAATATCGCTGAATTTGAAAGAATATGTCTAAAAATTTGAAATTAATATTTCACGTTTAAAGGACACTGCACGATCGAAGAACTTTTTTTATTTAGACAAAATTCGGAGCAACGTACCTTTTTTGGGGGGCGGGTCACCATACATTATCAACGGGGAGGGGCTGTCCCTCCCCTCATGTTGCCATGGTTGGTCCCCCAAGGTGCGTTGATCCCAAAATTCGGTTGAGTAATTGTTTGACTCGTGACTAAACCGAGTAAACTTACTTGTGTGCTATTCCCATGATTCAAAATTGCGACCGCATACGAATACTGTGTCATAACCACCGGTGTCATAGCTTTGACAAAAACCATGATGTTTTTGGTCTAATTTTTTTTAAATTAACAAAATTTCTTCACATTCGTACCTTATTGTCGACCATCCGACCCATGATACCAAGTGGATCTTGATCAACAGCAATAACGTACTTATTTAACAAAATTTCTTTGTGACCGGCTGACAAATTTCTCAAATCATTGGACATAATTAATGGGGCTGACCAAATCGACCAAATTGACATTTGAGCTTGAGCCTGATCGACAGTAATTGGGTCATTGCCAACGACGATCTAAATTTTTAAAAAAATTTAAAGGCAAAAGCAGTGACGTCATGACGTAGCGCATACGAGAAGGGGGAAAACTACAAAAATGTGGTAGAAGAGCAGGATTTATGACCCAGCCCGCTCACTCAAAACAGTTTTTCTCGGGACCCTTAAATTCTTTTCAACTAATTTAAAAAGCATTTTGTAGAGGAATAGTAGGCGCACAATCGATTAGATTTTGGAGGATATACTCCCGTAAATAAATTTTCTACGCTACTTTGAAGTTGGGGGTACCTGCCCGATTTTGTATCCTTGCTTGGAGTACAAAATCGGGCAGGTGAGGGTGTATTTCAACCAAAACTCGTTCGAAATCGATCCAAATCGACAAAAATCTTTTGGAGGAGCCCTCACCCCTCCCAAAACCGGATCTCGCTACGTCCCGACCTGTTCCCCTCCCCTCGTCAGAAAAATTCTTTTTGACAATAAGTTAGCTTATGATTTCTTGAAAAAATACCCAAAAAATAGTCATTTTTGGTGGTGTCCCCCTGCAGTTAAGAAATCCTGACGCCGCCACTGCTCCCTCCCATATAAATTGGTTGTTAAGGAAACAATTTTTTACCATATCTGGATCATTCCATTGACCGGGTTTGTTTGCAGGAATCAATTTATCTTGCCATTTAACATACCATTGGATAATATCAAACACTACATCCCAATTGCTTCTAATATCACCATAGTTCCTCCATAAATTACAAGATTGACCGATTTGGGTATAGTTTACCTAAATTATGTTTTTTTTACTGTGCTAGATATTTACATCTTTTTGATCATTCATCAAATAAGCTGGCCAAGAACATGAATATACGATTCCCCTTCCAGTTTTATTTAACGCTACTTCCATCTGAGGATAACCTAAAAAATTTGAAGACAACTTTTTGAAACGGACGTGATGTGGCTGGCAATGAAATACAATTCAAAATACTGATACGCTGTAAACCCTTGGTGTAGTGGCTACAATGATGAACTAATAGTGAGTCCGACAGCACTAGAAAGGGTTCGAGTCCCGTCTCGTACCACATTTGTTTGCACAGTAAGCTTATAACAGAACGCTTGAAAGCCCCACAGCCCTGAAGCTGTAATCCCACTATTTCCCAGGAGGTTGGGCGCGCCTCATGGGAAATAGTGGGATTACAGCTTCCCTATGTAATTGGATAAAAAATTTTTACCAATACTATCGTAGCTCGTATTTATGTAGCACCCATCAAGTTTTAGATAGTCAACTTTCCAGGCCGCGAAAGTTTCAGCGTCCGTATCAATATGGCCATAACTTCCGGGGTATCCGCCACAAGTGTGGGTACCATAATCTTCATAGATGCCTAGTTTTAGTCCTTTTTGATGCATCTAAATTTTTATTAAAATTTGTTTAATAGTTATTTACGTAATTGGCCAAGTTTGCAATTCCACTCGGAAATCGTGTTGCGTTGGCTAATAAGCTACCATTCGGAGCTCTCTCATTTGCCATCCAACAGTCATCTATGTGTACACTAACATAGCCGGCTTGAAGAAAGCCATCGGCTGCTAAAAATATTTATCTTAAGATAAGAGAGTTCAACATTTACCCATTCGATCAGCTTGAGCCATATATAAATTTTCGTTAATGCAACCATTCGGATGCTTAACACAGTCGATTTCACAAAAGTATTTCGTCCATGACATCCAACCCATAGGAGGAGTTCTAAACTTATATTAGAGGTACAATTCTCGGTCGATTCAATTTTTGGAGCAAGTTCCCCTGGTTGTATGTGTGGGGGAGGGAAATTATTTTAGAATCTGTCCATGAATGTCACCGCTTCCCTTTAAGGATAACTTTAATTTTTTTTAGATTTACCTAGCCAAACCATTCTCCAACGCATAAACATTATAAAATAACGAAAAAGTTAATAAAAAATGTAAGTATAAGAGCATCATGAGGTAATCTATAGTTATGATTAAAAACAATTTATGATGGCATTTATAAAAAAATGTAAAACACGGTGTAAAACGGTTGTTTGATGTTTCGAAAATTGACAATTCGAAGCGTTGACTTTTCGAAAAAATTAATGTGCAAAAAAATTTCGACTCCGGTGGGAGTCGAACCTGGGTCCCAGGAACGTTGCATTCTCAGATGAGCCAACAATGCAAGTTAAATGAGAGGATTGTAAAATTTATACATTGTTAGCGAATTTTCGAAACGTCAAACAACCTGTAAAACACGTGAATCGATTTAATTCAAGATAAAAAAAACGTGACCTTAGTGTTCCTCGAGTAAAATACAGATATGCAAAATTTTTTTATAGAAATTGGACATACGAAACGAAGCGGATCGAACTCCCGGAAGCACACAAGATCAATTCTTGTTTCTTATCACAAAGTAAATTCTTAAGAATTAATTTTTTGATTCCGGACATTTTCCTATCATTTTGAATAGACCCTTATCATGTTTCTTAGTACTCTTCGTTTCAAGGAAATCAGTGAAATTGCACCCTCCACGCTCCTCCTCGGAGGTGATAATTAATCTATTTTTGGTGTAAATTTATTTTTAGCTACTTTACGATTTTTATAAAAATTTCGGAAAAATGGTCTTCTTTGAGGATAGTTGTCCCCCCCCCTTCCCAAGGACGTACCAGGGAGATCGGTAAGTGGGACACCAAGGTAAAAAAACGACCATGTTTTCCAAAAATGGGGAAAAAATCCACAGCTACCTTATGTCTTTAAAAATTTTTCAGCCAAGGGTGGGCACCGCCCCGTACCCCCCACTTCGCCTTGTGTGCATGCGCACAATTATATGTTCTGGTTTAGTGTTTTTCTCTACGGCTTAGTGCTTTTCTAATTTAGTATTTTTTTCTACGGTTTATCAACTAAAAATACGCTAAAGAGAACTGAATCCGGGTTTTGCGACGCTTTATAGCACTTGCTCTGTACAGTTAAGTTTAGTTTCACAATTCTATGTTTTAGTTAATCTTGTGATTCGTCAAATCTCTTGAAATGTTAAAGTTATGTTTTTCGTTTTTTCCGTCAAAGCAAAAAGGTATTTAGTCATCGTTCTTGTGTGAATCAATAGCACAGAAATGTTTGGAAAAGACTTTTTATAATTTCTTATTCTTATTATTTATTTTATTCTTATGTTTCTTATAGATTTCTTCTTCTTATAATAAAAGGCGTGAACAAAATAACCGTTTTAATTTTGCATTTCTTTAACTTTGCTCAAATTGATTGAACACCTTGTCCCCTCCCCAAATCTAGCACCAAATTACGACACTGGACACCGTCCCTATTGCCCCTCACCTACATCTATGCTGGAAAATGAAATTTTTTCAATTTTTTGATCTTTTTGTATCGAAATTATTTTCTTAAAGTGGGGTGACAATCATGGCCTAATTGAAGAAAAAAGTTTTCTAAAAAGATCATTTTTAGGGGTATAATCATGCGAGAAATCGATTGCGCGCATCGCCGAAGCGTGAAAAAGCTTCCTTAACCCTGATTCAGTGAAAATATAGATTTTTGACCTTTTTTATACTAGTACTTAGTTTGAAAAGACGTTTCTCCATCAATAAGCCTCGGTGGTGCAGTGACAAAACAGCGGCTTATTGTCACAAAGATCGCAGGTTCGAATCCCGCTTGGAGCCAATTTTTTTTGCACAAAGTAAAAATTGGAAATTTTTTTGCGATCAGGAAAGCTTTCTCACGCTTCGGCGATGCGCGCAATCGATTTCTCACATGATTTTACCCCTAAAAATGATCTTTTTAGAAAAAATTTTTTTCTTGGATTAGGCCATGATTGTCACCCCTTTAACTAAAATATAAAAATAAATAAAAAATTTCAAGAAAGAATGCTAGTGGATGATTTGAAGAAAGCTTTTCGAGAGAAATACAACACCGATCCAGAGTTTGTTGTGAGATGTCCCGGAAGGGTTAATCTAATTGGTAAACATTTTAAACCAAGATGTGTGTTTTACAGTAATTTTCAGGTGAGCATATCGACTATAGTCACTATTCTGTTCTACCCATGGCAATACAAGCTAGTACATTTATATTGGCCGCCAAATCCGAGAAAAATCAAATCCATTTTTTCAATTTGGATAAAAAATTTAAGTAGGTTAATAAGAAATTTTAGATGAGTGAATATTAAGGGCATAGTCAGGATTTTATTTCGTAGAGGGCAATTTCCAAAAAATTCTTCAAATTGTGTGTGTGGGGGGAGGGGGAAAAATCTCAATTTTTCAAAAATTTACAAAAACAATAGCTGCCTTAATATTGTTTCGACATTGAGCATTTCGTAGGGGCAACCCCTCCCCAAGGAAGTAGGAGAGAGGGGGCACGGGGGCCTCCTTGCCTGAAAATTTTTAAAGGGGGGGGGGGTAAGAATTAGGGACTAATCTTTGAAAAGATTTTTTGCCAAAACAACCTATATAGGGGTCAAATCATGCGAAAAGTCGATTGCGCGCATTTCCGAAGCGTGAAAATGCTTCCTTGACCCTGATGCAGAGACAAACGGCGTGTTTATTGAAGCGAAAATCGAAAAATTTAGATTTTTCGCGGAAAATAGACTTTCTATGGGTATTTTATGAGGAGAATCAATTGCGTGCATCCCCGAAGCCAGAGAATGCTTCTCTGGCCTTGATTCAGGTAAAATTGGAATATTGAAGCACAAATTAATATTTTTCTTTTCAATACCCAAATTTTTCCTGAATCAGGGCCATGGAAACATTTTCAGGCTTCGGGAATGCGCGCAATCGATTCTCCCGCATAAAATTACCCCTAGAAAGTCTATTTTCAGCGAAAAATCTAAATTTTTCGATTTTCGCTTCAATACACATCTATTTCCCTGAATCAGGGTCAAGGAAGCATTTTCACGCTTCGGAAATGCGCGCAATCGATTTTTCGCATGATCCTAGGCCTATATAGGCTGTTTTGACAAAAAACAAACAATTTTCAGAGATTAGTCCCTAATTCTTACCCCCTTTAAAGACCTGTGGATTTTTCCCAATTTTTGTAAAATGGTCATTTTTTACCTTGATGCCCCTCTGGATACATCATTGCCCCCTCTCCTTCCCCCGCTGGTTATGCACCGGATATTAATGTGCTTTTTAGAGAATACACCCATGAAATTACCAAAGAGATGTGGCCGGGTACCACTCATCCCGAATGGTATGAATATTTTCTTGCTGGATGGAGGGGAGTTTTAGAACGGCTATCCATCGATATCGCTTCTTCCAAAGGCATGAATTTATTAGTATACGGAACAATTCCACCAGCATCGGGAGTTAGGTAAAAAATTATTCAAAGTTGAGCAATAACGTGTAATTTTTAGCAGCTCAAGTGCCTTGGTATGTGCTGCAGCTTTGACAACAATCGCGATGCAAACCGGGAAAAGTTTTGAAGTTGTTTCGCGAGTAAGAAATTTTTTTAATTTACTGAATACTAGAAAAATCAACGTTTTTAGTCGGAATTAGCAGAAATGACAGCGAAGACCGAAAAATATGTTGGAACAGAAGGAGGAGGTATGGACCAAGCAATTGAGTGCCTAGCCGAGAAAGGAATCGCTTTGAGGATAGACTTTCATCCACTTAAATGGACGCCAGTTACCTTACCTCCAAATGCTCTATTCGCCGTACTACATTGTGGCGTGACTATGAACAAGGGGGCGACATCGTATTATAATCAAAGGGTGGTCGAATGTCGAATTGCTGCTCAAGTAAATGCTAAAAAATATGTTGAGCGTGACAGGGGTCAAAAAGGGGCCGGCCCCCGAAAGCCTCGGAGAGCTGGGCCCATGGAGCTTCGGCGCCCGTCTAAGGGGCCGAGACCCAGGGAGCCGCCCACCTAATTGCAACTACACCTCATTTTAAGATTATGGCCAAGAAGAATGGTGTAAAAAATTGGAAAGAAGTTAGAACGCTGAGAGATTTAGCGAGATTATTAGGTAATTTTTAAAGGGGGGGGGGTAAAAATTAAGGACTAATCTCTGAAAAATTTTTTGCCAAAACGGCCTATATAGTCCTAAAATCATGCGAAAAATCGATTGCGGGTATTCTCGAAGCGTGAAAATGCTTCCTTGACCCTGATTCAGGGAAATTAGTACATGTTGGATTTTCGCTTCAATACACACAATACACACTCTTATTTCCCTGAATCAGAGTCAAGGAAGCATTTTCAAGCTTCGGGAATGCGCGCAATCGATTCCCACATGAAATTACCCCCAAAAATATGATTTTGAGGGAGAAATATCAAAATTCTTTGATTTTCGCTTCAATACACACATCTATTTCCCTGAATCAGGGTCAAGGGAGCATTTTCACGCTTCGGAAATGCGCGCAATCGATTTTTCGCATGATTCTAGGCCTATATAGGGTGTTTTGACAACAAATTTTCAGAGATTAGTTCCTAATTCTTACCCCCTTTAACATTTTTAGGAAATTTAACACCGGATCAGATGGTAATCGAAGTTGAAAAGCGCTTAGAAAAACCAGCAGACCAATTTTACGATAGAAAAGAAATTTTACAGGCCCTTGAAACGAATGAACAAGATTTTATTCAATATTCATTGAACGATAAAACTAGAGATGGTAAGGAAAATCAGGACAGCCGACGTTGCATTTGACGCTACAATAAGGCAGAATTCAAACGCAGTTCAAATGTGGACCGCCTGGTATAGTGGCTAGTGTGACGAACTGATCGTGAGTTCAGCTAACACTAGCGAGGGTTCGAGTCCCGTCGCGTCCCAAATTCTTTTGCACAGTACAAAAATACAACATCCTAAAACATTGAGAGTCTCAAAACCAAATTTTTAGCCCAAGAATTTTGGATTAAGAAACGAGCATTGCATGTGTATAGTGAAGCCGCTAGGGTTTTTCATTTCGAAGAAGCATGCCGGCAAGGAAATACAGTGGAATTGGGGAAATTAATGAAAGAAAGTCATACAAGTTGTCGAGATTTATTCGAATGCTCATGCCCGGAATTGGACGAGACTGTCGAAAAGTGCCTAAAAGCCGGGTGCCTTGGTGCCAGATTGACTGGTGCTGGATGGGGTAAGTCGAAATTACAAATATGTATCATGCTTGTTCAGGTGGGTGTGTCGTGGCGTTGTTGGATAAGAACAAAAAAGAAGAGATAGAAAAACACCTAAATGTGCTGTTTTGGAGTGAACCATGTCAAGGAATCGATATTAACTTGTGTTAGATTCCGCGGAACGGAATTGCCATTTTTCTTGGGTAGCTTATAGGTTATAACCTCACGTTTTTTCGAGATGTCCCCCTCCACCCATCCGGTCCCTTCTGCGTACGCCATTGATTAGATAGATACTTTTTTATCCATGATATAAATTTTTATTGAAAAAAATAAATTAAGATTTATATACAGAACATTGTTCAATACATCATGTGGTGATTTTCGTTGAAATTGTGAACATCACTGCTGTGTGTTTCTGTTAACAAATGATCAAATCCATGCATATTAAAGATCGAACTGGTCGTCACTTTCTCATTCATCATTAGCCTCAGAGTCTACATTTGGATCACTAAAGGTGTGCAGTCAGAGCTCTCATTTTGAGAGCTCTGACTGCACTTATATAATTTTCATCTTATCAACTTTTCAGCCGAGAGGGCAGCGGTCCTGGAATAAAAAATCAATTTTAATATAGTAACTCACTTAACGCTATTAGCTAATAGTTGTTTTTCGTTTTCCTCATAGAAAAAGTCTTTTCGAATACGAGCCCTGCTTGACAATACCTGGGAAATCTTGACCGCGAAACCTTGACTGTAAACGTGTAAGTCACATGTTTTTTCATATCATTTGCTTTTATGCTAATTGTAGATAGAAAAAAGAATTTTGATAACAATAAAAAAATCCGGAATCATAAGATCAATTTTAGTTGAAATCAAAAANTCACATGTTTTTTCATATCATTTGCTTTTATGCTAATTGTAGATAGAAAAAAGAATTTTGATAACAATAAAAAAATCCGGAATCATAAGATCAATTTTAGTTGAAATCAAAAAATAGTTGAATTTTTCGGCAAGGAAAAAAGATTTTGAAATACAGTTTTTTGCAATTTTTTAGATAGATCAGAAACTCTAAGAAACAAGTCTCGGTATCGAAAAAAATTCAGTCTCGGTCTTGAACTTTGTTTGAACCCGCGACACCTCTGCACCCAACACATGTCATCAATCTTTCCTGCTTCCAACACAAAATCAAATGCACCAATGTGTTTATTTTGGTCCCAAATTTCATATTCGGTCATCAGTTCGCCTAGTGCCGCAGGAAGTTCGAAATTTCGAGATATCGTCTCTTATATAGCCACTTAAATTTTATGTATTGAGGGTGATCATAAGCCGTTGGCGCGTGAGTGCAAAAAACACTATAAGCCGTTGGCGCACACCGGCATTGGCGTGCGCCAACGCAGTTTTTCACAAAATATGGTTTTCTTGCAAGATTTTGTGGAATTTTCATTTTTGGACAATTTCTGAAGATTTTTGCGCAAAATCCGACATTTTTCTGACGCGCCAACGACATTTCCTCGTGTGCCATCGGTTTTTTCACACGCCCAACGCCTTTTTCCCGCGTGCCAACGATTTTTATCGCGTGCCAACGTTTTTCTTGCGCAAATGTTCATTTTCATATGAAATTTTGGATTTTTTTCATTTTTGAGCTTGTTTTCGATTCTTTTTGCAACAAAATCGTTGGCACGCGGGAAAAAGGCGTTGGTACACGAGAAAATGCCGTTGGCGCGTCAGAAAAATGTCAGATTTTGTGCAAAAATCTTCAGAAATTGTCCAAAAAGTGAAAAATTCCACGCAATCTTGCAAGACAACTATGTTTTTTGTGCAAAAGCGTTGACGCGCGCCAACGCCGGTGTGCGCCAATGGCTTACAGTGTTTTTTGCATGCGCCAACAGCTTATGAGCACCCTGATAAAACTTATATTTTCTTAAATTCTATTCTGAAAAACTTAAAATCTAAAATTTACAATGAAGCCCCTACTTTTTCCCTTTTTCAAGTTTTGAAACACATATGTACCCCCTAAAATTTTTCCTGCATATGGCACTGCCGTCAAATGCACTCTTTGAAAGGAAAAATAGAATGGTTGACGTCGAACTTTTCAAATAATAGAACAATTTGATTCGGACTTCATTTTGTTTTCAACATTTCATAGCATTGAAACGATTTCGTTATAACTGTTGTCAATGTATCGCGAAATTATAACTCATTTTTCTACGTTGCAAAACCTATTTTACAAAAATGGCGATAATTATATTAGATTTTCATAACTAAATTTTATTTAGCTGCTAAATGAAAACTCAACTACTTTTCGTTCCGCGGAGACTCCTTGAATTTAATCGTTGCATGAAAAAACTTCCTTTTCCTGTGAATAAAGATGGTAAGTTGATATGAGAGGTTTAATCTGTTAAACTTTTTTAAAGGTATTCTCTTTCCTCCCGAAGGTGCAGTGAAATTGGCCGAGATGCCAAAACAACCAACACTGGATGAAACATTGGGGGAAACAAAGCATGTGACAAATCGAAGATATATTGAGGCTCGAGGTGTTGAGCAAATTCACACGGAATTGACTTATAAACAATTTGGATTAGCCACTGTATCTGGTGGATTTATAACGACTAAGAATTTCGATTTTTTAGTGGTAACGGCATTGTACTTAACAGTAGCATATCTAGAAAAAAATTTACGGGGAGCCCAAAAACATAAGGGTCTCCCATGATTTTTTTAATACAAATTTTCCTCAAAAATCGCCTTGTTCTTCCTCACGTTTCGATTTTTTTTTTGAATTCTTGAAATTTTAGCCAAAAACAGCGCTGCAGGCGCGAAATTTTTTTGAAAATGGCCGTTTTTATGCTGAAAAAATCTGCCAAATACGACAATTGACGTCAAAAACTTCTGGCTACGCCACTGTCCAAAATTCGTGAAAAAACGTAAAATTAGGGCTTGGAATGGGTCTGATTTATCAGAAATGTCAGACCCATTCTGATTTTGGCCAGCAGAAATTGCCTATGTCTGATTTTTGGATCGAAAATCTGATTTTTTGACATTTTTTCTGATTTTCATTTTTTTCATTCCGAGCCCTGGGTAAAATGGAACTGTTTTTACGCCACCCTGTAAAAGTTCAATTTTAAGCAAGAAATCAATAAACATCTCCGAGACAATCAGTTTGCAATTTGGCGCGTCGAACCCCCTTGGCTTCCTCGAACACAGCGAGCTACAGGAAAGAAATTAGGTGGTGGAAAACCCGGTGTCAAATATTATGTTACACCAGTGAGAGCTAAACGAATAATTTTAGAAGTGGGTGGTGCGATTGATGAATTTGAGGTAAGATTTTTTAATTTTAAATTGATACAAAGGTTTGGGGGCACGGGTCCCCAACGCGCGTACGGCACTGAACTTTCTCACAAACCTTAAAAATTTTAATCTTTCGGAATGAAAATTGGAAATTTTCCCAAAGCTTCCCCCCCCCAAATCTGAATTTCCCAAACTTCTCCCCAAAATTACGACGTTGCTGACAAAATTGATCATAACTTCAGCTATCCTAATCTTATACACTTTTTTTCAGGCTAAAGGCTATTTATCCTATCTGGTAAACGCATTCGGTTTTCCAGTTGAATTTATCAGCCAAAGAATACTGGAAGAGAGGAAAAAGGAAGATGAAGAAGTCCAGCAGTTGAATAAGAATAAGTTCAATTGGGAGACTGCCATAAAGTGGAATATGCAGAATTGCAGTAACTTTCTTTCCGATTATGATATCACGTGGAAGGCTAAATATAAATGATAGTGTTTGTTTATTAGCTTGTTATAGTTCTTTTTGTTCTGTATTTAGTGTATTTTTTAATAAATTTTCAAAATTGATTTTTCTTGTTTTTAAATTTATGGTTGAAATAACCAATTATATCTTTTTATTTTATAAACTGGAAATCGAGCGCCTACCGTTTTCTGACTCACAAGGGAACCACAAGATTTGCCACACCCAGATTTTCTAAGTTTTTATGTAAAAAGTCAGATTTTAACGTGATACCGAACATGCAAAAAATTTTCCCTGTCAGCCTTCGGCCTCGCTTCAGAGCGGCACTTCAAGAGAAGCTTCCGAGAGGCATCCCGATAATTCTGTTATGTAACAAAATTTGTTACGTAACAAATTATGAAAAACGAAAAAAATAATTTCTCCCTTAATGTACTCAACATAATTTTGGTGTCAATTGTCTTGATCACCAGTGGCGTATCTAGGATTTAGCGATGGAGGGGCAGAAATTTTTTTACCATTAGATCGGTTTATGGGGGGGGGCAATACTGTAATTCGATTTTCCAAAAAATTGCCGAAAATGGTTAAAAAAGATGAAAATTTTGCTAAAAATTGTAAATGTTGACAAAAATTAGTAAAAAAATCAACATTTGTTGTTAAAAAATTGCATTTTTTGTTGAAAAAATGGCAAATTTTGGACATTTTTTTATGAAAACTTTGGGCAAACACATAAGGGGGGATCATTAGGAAATTTTTTCAGCCTTTTCTTTTTTCAACAACGGGGAGGGGGCAATTACCCCCGTAAATACGCCCTTGTTGATCACGATGACATATCGATAGTACAGCTTGGATCGCACCTTCAAAAGTTAGTCCGCACAAACACACATACACGTTTTATATAAGAATCCTTTTGTAACTTCTTGAAATTGTAGCGGCCTTAACAATATTATGATAGAGATATATGATTCTTAATTTTGGATTACTGTGAGTTTTATCAGCTCTTTAGCACTTTTTTTCGAAAATGCCCATATCTGATGATGAACTAATATCGATTCCTTTCAAATCGATTGTTTATATTGTTTCTGGCCTGCCTTCTTTTGCTCTTTTTATATGCATAATCCTGAGTATAGTGCTGCATTGGGATGAGGCTACTCGAACGCACTGTGGTGTAGCCAATTGGCTACCATCTATTTCGGCGGCGGTTGCTTCACACTCTCCTGAAATATATATTTGGCGTCTATTTATTGCGTTGCATGGAACACCACGCCTGGCAATAGCTTTAGCGTTTCGGTAAGTAGGTTTCATACATTTTAAACTGAAATTTCTAGGAATTTGCTATTAACTTCTCCACTGAGGCCATTCTCAGCTGTAGTTTGGTTTCCGATTGTTGTAAATATAGCTTGTGCAATTAATTTAATGGAAAATGTATTTTTATTGTTATTGACTTCCATTTCGTCCACTGATGATTATTGTAAGTTAGGGCCTTGACGCTGAAAAAATTTCAGCAAGGAGTTTGTGTTGGAACTTTTTGAAAATTCGACACTATATAGGTTCAACTTGAACTCGATTTTTATGATAATTTCAAAATCTGACCATCCTTGTGTGCTATTTTTGGCGTTTTCACCGAAACAGGCCATATACAATTAGAGTGTTGAAAAAAGTTGTATAACTCGATTTTTGAGAAAAATATTAAAATGAGTTCGAAAATATTGCTTTTAAAAACATTTTTAGTTTTACACAAGACATCATTTATTGGCTTTGCTGTTTGTGCAAT
>OZJO01028782.1:0-15395 GCA_900406225.1 Acrobeloides nanus | reverse complement strand
AAAAAATCGCCAACTTCAAACGCGATTATCTCGACAACGGTAACGATTCAGAATTTACTGTAAAAACAAAAAATGCTCCATTTTTCATGAATTTTCCGAATATATATAAATTATGGCAAATTGTTTTTTCAATTTTTCGTAAAAAGTTTACGATCGTAAAAAAATTTTACGAATCGAAATTTTCGTAAAATTTTATACGAAGAAAAAAGTTTAGAATTAATTTCTTTCCTTTAGAAAAACACTAATAATATAAATGCTTTTTCTTAAAATTTTTTACATTTTTCAAAGTTTACGATTTTCGTAACTTTTTGGCCATCTCTATCTAAGCCTAGACCTAAGGCCTATCCCATTATGTATTTTGACTATGATGCATTTTTAATGCACATTTTGATGCGCATCCGTTTTCACCACACGCCTCAACATTTCAATAACATTTGTGCACATATGAATATGGCAAAATCGGGCAACAACACACAAAAAATTTTCCATCTTTCTCATCAAACGATCATATCGCTCACATCACATTTTGATGATTTTGTACACATAATTTTTGCATTTTAGTGTCAAACCTTAACTAAAAATATCACGGTTTGTACTCAAATTCCTCTATTACATATGTAACGCAGTACATTTGTTGTAGTTCAAAAAAAGTTTTAAAAAAACCTGGTGGGATGTCGTTTATCTTCTTCGGCCAACAAGAACGAGACAAAATGCTCAAAGCCGATGGTCTCAATGGGCTGTTCATGAACGGGACCTCGGTGTCCGTAGATTCTTTGATTAGCCGGCGTACGGATCACGGCCGATGAGAAGATCCGATCGATGATGCGATTTGTCAGGGCACCGCCACAATGATTCCTCATGTCTTGCCGGCTAACTACCATGTCATGATCGGTATCAATCTCCCAGAATTTACAATAGGTTACATAGAAATGCTCATAGCTGAAGTAGTCTGTAATTTTGTTGATGTCATTCGTATCATCCACCAATCTTAGGGTCTAAAATTTTGGGGTCAAACTAGTTTCAAATTAGTAAAAAATTGCCTCAAGGAAATTGGATTTTCTCAGCTCTTTGGCCGTTATTCTTCCCGTCCATGATCTGTTCACATTCCAAAATATTCGACCAACAACCTTTAAATTAGTAAAAATTATGGGAAACTTGATTGGGAACATACCACATCGACATAGCGAGCATGGAATTGAGGTGCATCTGCAAGAAAATGCAGTCCTGGGTGGGTATGAATAAGATCCATCAGCATGGAAGTAAAATCTTCTTTTGTTATATAATTTCTGTCTCGTTCACCCGAACCAGCAAGAGCCAGGGTATAAATGAAACGACTAGCTTCATCATGGGCTTTTGACACCATTCTAGATGGGATATAGTTAACAGAGTTTTTTGATTTTTGCTTATAGTTAGTCAAACCGAGCTGACCATTTTACCAGAGCCGCTTACGGGGCCGGATTTTTAAAATTGATTCAAACCAAGGCTGAGCTCAGCCGATTATTTTCGAAGCGAAAAGCTGAGTAAGTTTAGACTTAGGCTTAGTTTTAGGCTTAAGCTTAGGCTTAAACTTAGGCTTAAGCTTATCCTTAGGCTTAAGCTTAGACTTATGTTTAAGCTTAGGCTTAAGCCTGGGCTTAGGATTGGCTTATTTAGGCTAAGGCTTATGCTTATGCTTAAGCCTAAGCCTAAGCCTAAGCTTAAGCCTAAGACTAGGGCTTATGCTTAGGCCTAGGCTTAAGTTTATTCTTAGGCTTATGCTTAAACCTAGGCTTAGGCTTAAGCTTAAGCTTAGACTTTGCCTTAGGATTAGCTTAGTTAGGCTAAGGCTTATTCTTAGGCTAGTGCTAAATCCATAGGTGGGCAGAGGAGGTCCAATTTCTGCGTTGAGGGGATCAGATACTTTTACGTGAGTTGAGACAAATTTTTCCATTTTTCCTGCCTTTGTATCAAAACATACTCATTCCAATATGTGTTAAATTCTCGAAAATTCAAGGGTGTTTGATCATCGATCGACTTGTTCGCCAATCTACAACAAGCTTCAAAAACAGCCCGCTTCGTATAGATGGCGAAATCCATGACCTTACAAACATCTTCCATCTTTGTATACGGAAGTTGTGATTGGGGATGTGCCGCGAAAATCTCTCGAATTTGATTCAACCTTCTGTCATTTTCTTCTTTACTCACCGGTTTTCCAAATGGATAATGGAACCTGAAAAATTTTTTTAACAAAAAAGTTTTTGCATTTCAAGTTGTTATGCTGTTCCATTGTTTACATTGACGAGTCAACTCATCAACTTAAAAGTTTTTGTTCAATGACACTTAAGAATCACCTTTGGATGTTGGCAAGTTTTCCGGCAATCGATGATGACTTTAAACGAGCTAGTTGAGGCGTTCGAATGGGCGGTAGTGACAAAGGAGCATTTTTACGTTTCGAATTTGGTGTTATTGATTCGGTTGTTGAGTCAAAATTCAATGGCTAAAAAGGAAAATTTTTTTTTTGGAGAAACTATAAAGCAAACTTTTATAGGTGTGCCCGGGAATTCTAATTCTTTGTTTGAATTTACAGACTTCGGCGTAGAATGATTGCCTATAGACTTGGTGACGTCCCTAGAATTATTAAGTTAATTGGATGTGTCGAAAAATGATCAATAACCTAGTAACAGGCAAAGCTTCGCCTGTATCGTCTCCACGCCATCTGGGACTAATGCTCGCATCGTTCTAAAAAATTTAGAATAAATGAAAATTTTGGAGTTCTTCCTCCTGGGGAGACGCAGAGGGAAACAGGATTCCAAAAGCTGATATTTTGTTGAAGTAATTTTATGAAAAAAATCCTTAAAGACTTAAGCTTAGGCTTAAGCCTAGACCTAAGCCTAAGCTTAGGGCTAAGGCTAAGCCTAAGCACAAGGTTAAGTTTAAAGTTAAACCTAAGCCTATGCTTAAGTCTAAGCCTAGGCCTAAGCCCAAGCTTAAAGTTAAGCCTAAGCTTACTCCTAGATCTAAGCCTAAGCCCAAGCCTAAGGTTAAGCCTAAGCATAAGGTTAAGCTTAAGCCTATGCTTAAGCCTAAGCCTAAGCCTAGGCCTAAGCCTATGCTTAAGTCTAAACCTAAGCATAAGGTTAAGCCTAAGCTTAAGCCTATGCTTAAGCCCAAGCCTAAACTTACTCCTAGGTCTAAGCCTAAGCCCAAGCCTAAGGTTAAGCCTAAGCATAAGGTTAAGCCTAAGCTTAAGCTTATGCTTAAGCCTAAGCCTAAGCCTATGCTTAAGCCTAAACCTAAGCATAAGGTTAAGCCTAAGCTTAAGCCTAAGCCTAGGCCTAAGCCTTTAGAGGATATTTTTCCATAAAATTACTTCAAAAAAGTATCAGTTTTTGGAATCCTATTGATTGCATTTCCCCAGAAAGAAAAGCTCCAAAATTTTTGTCAGCTTGTTAGAAACTACAATTACCATGTTAAAAAGTTAGAATTTCAACAAAAAAATCAAAAAGAGAAAAAGAGAAACGAAGGAATGAATTTCCACATGAAGAGCTGAAGATCTTCATGATGTGGCAACTCTTACTCGTTGGGCAAAATCCTTACTTCTATGCTGATAAAAGGCGATTTCTTGGACGCATATAAAAGTCTTCGAAAAACACTCCCGAACATTAACCTTAATGAATATCTTGAATATCCACTCTTTCGAGTTAGCGCATTTTTCTTCTCAATTAACCTTTCTCCATTGGGAAGCGGAAGTGGGCATCCATTCTCTTCAAACGACCGGCTTGAAGAACATTCTGATGAGGCCGCTGAAGATATTCCAGAATCCGGGGAGTCTGGTGGGCTCTCGATGGTGGCTGTACTCGGCCTGTGGTAATATTCTTCTTCATACCGCAGCATGCGTTGTCTTCTTCTTTTGCCTTTTCTGAGACTGGCAAAAGCCATCGCAGCACAATCACAGCTTGCGGCATCAGGTGGGCGGACTGCCGAAGACGTTGACAACATGGACCATCTTCGAATTTCCTTATCATCATTGTTTGACGACGCTTCTGGCTTGATTCGATGCTTGACAATGACTTCGTTTGATTTTTCGGCCTCATAACTAGTCGAGGCACCTTCATTGCAGCTTTCTTGTGCACTATTCGTTTCATAAGTGACAGGATCAAGCGGGAATTTGTTCTTTGCTGGCCTCCAGCTTTCAATCGGTGTCAATAGCGCGCCCATATCATCAATAGAATCGGTCAAGTCGCTAACGATTGCGTCGATTTCCGCGATGTTTTCTTTCGATGCCCACTTGGAATCGTTCACTAATGGAATGTACACGGAAGAAGACATTTTTGAGCAATAAAATACCCGGAATAGGAATATATGTTTTATCTATGTACAGGCAGGCTAATAGAATTAATCTAGCATGAGTTCTATTAATGGGTCGTGAATCGTTGTATAACTAAATTTGGAAATAACACGACATAGGAAATAAATTAAACTGGCGGAAAAAAGCTGAAACGCTACTCTATTGTTATAAATTGGAGAGAGGCAATTTGAGATTTTTTTGCGAATAAAAATGATGTAGTTTTTTTTCAAATTGACATATGTATTGGAGGATCTAATGACAATGATTTGTGAAGGTCAACAACATCGATTCACTTTTTATAAAAGGAAGGATGGAGTCTTGGCATGTTTCCAAATATTGGGTTGTACTATAGGTTAGACTTAGGGTTAAGCTTAGGACTAAGCCTAGGCTTAAACTTAGGCCTAGGTTTAGGCTAAAGCTTAGGACTAAACTTAGGCTTAAGCTTAGGACTAAGCCTAGGCTTAAGCTTAGGCATAGGCTTATGCTTATGTTTAGGCTTAAGCCTAAGCCTAAACATTAAACACTTAGGCTTAAGCTTAGACTTGAGCCGCCGGTACCATAAGTACCAGTGGCTCAAAAAATACATCGAATTTCGCTCGTTTTCGATGAAATTTTTTCCCAGTGCTATGCAAGAAAGTATATACTAAATACGATCCAACAGTCGCTTTGAACGTAACTCATGTTTTCGTGTCAATATCCAGACTTTTTCGAAAAATCGGAGTCTCAAAAATGTAACCTTGTTTTAGAATGTTGACATTTGGCTATAGAAATCGATTTTTGACGAAATTTTCGACCTTCCTAGGGTTTATCTAGATGCTAAACGCGAATCGCCGTTATTTTTTGTTCTAGACCTCAGAAATATGGTCAAACATGCCTTACAAAAAAAGACCGTTTTTGTGTATTTCGGGTACCTTCCAGTAGTCAAAATCAAACAAATTCCTTCAGATTCGTGTTCCCCATGTCGAAAAACCCCTGGATACTAAATTTCAGCCGATTTGGAGAACTTTTTGAAAATTCGAGTTTTTGGACCCTCCGCATTTGGAAGCCTGACCCCCCGCAAGTTTTCGGCCAGAGGCCAAAAATTGGCTAATAAATGGCATTTTTTGGCGCAAAAACGCATTTTTGAGCAAAAATAGCAATTTTTGAGCATTTTTGTGGTGAAAAAATGTCATTTTTTAGTAAAATTTTGAAAAAATGACCCCCTCCCCTGGCAATTTTTCGGAAAAGTGAAATCCCCTCTATCCACCTATGCCCCCACCCAATTTGGATAAAAATTACGATTGTTTGTAAATGTTAAAAATTTTTCTCCAAAAAGAAAAACAGTGAAAAAAGGTAAAAATTCAAAAGCCCCTCTTCAACAACCTTCATCTCGCAAAAAATTTTTCGAACAAAGAAAAAAACCAACACAATATTATCCAGATGATAAGTTTCTTAACACAATGTAAACATAGAAGAAAAAGAATTAACGATGAATACGAGAAAGGAAAACAAGAAGACGCCGAATGTGCAACTGTGCATCTTCTTCTTTTTCTCCTTTTCTTCATCGAGCCGGTTCAAGACAGTCGGCCGTCCTCTAGCTGGACGGTTCAACAGCGGCGGGAGCAAGCAAGCGAAATGCGCAGACGACAGAAGAAGATAAAAGAAAATGACCACAGTCACTAGCATGGTGCGCGTCAAATCACGAGCTGCTAGTTGAAAGCAGTTAATTCGTCTGAAGAAGCACATAAGCGAAATCGGACAAGTACATCTTGACGATGAACGAAGCAAAATGAGACCCACAGCTGCCTAGCATCATGTAAAAGCTTTCCTAAGCAACTCTCCACCACCATCCGAAAAGCACAAAGGAATCAGCCGGGTGTTAAACTCGCATCATGGCATGCACAAAGAGACGGCGCTTGTCGCTTTCACGTTTTTTCTGATCCAGTCAAAATGGGCGTTCAAACGAATTCTTATTTTGAAAACAGCGGAACAAATTTTCATAACATAACTTAATTCGGTCAACAAATAACTAGACAGTGTTAACGAAACATGAGAACTTGAGTCGGGGATACAGGAAGGAACATCTACTCAATTTTTTAAAAGCAAATATGCGAGGAAGTTTGAGAGTGATCGTTGGCAGGGGAAATTACAAAATTGAATTTTGGCGGTAAAAATCGAATTTTGGACAAAAATCGACTTTTAACCGTCCAATGAAATTTTTAACCGTTCAATCGGATTTTAACCGTCCTTCAGATTTTTTAAATCTTAAGACCTTAATTATTTTTTATTGTGCATAGTTATAAAGAAGTTAGTTCGAAACTACCTAATAAAATCCTTTTTTAGCACCTGATGGGCGGACTAAGAAAATTAGAGCCGAAGATCAAGATATGGAAATGCTACTTTTATATGCTGTACAACTAAGTCGTACAATTGACTTAATTATCTGTGAATCACACGTGGGCTGTGGGGTGTCGTGACGACAGGGCAGGGTCGGAGGGTTGTGCTGAGGGGTCGAGAGGGTTGTGCCGGGGAGGAGGAGAGAGAGAAAGAAGGTCACGCTGAGGGCGAAGGGGGGAGGGAAGAGGGAGGGTTGTGCTTTTTTAAAAATTAAGACAGACCACGCGCCCACCTGTGCTGTGAATAATAAATTTGTTTCATTTTAATAAAATTTGTTGATAGGATTTGTAGCTTACTTTAAATTATAAACAATAAAAAATATGTTAAAAATTTGTTTGGACATTTAAATTTTGATTGGGCGGTTAAAAAATTATTGGACGGTTAAAGACTCGATTGGACGGTTAAAAATAGATTAGACGGTCAAAGTGTAATAGAGCCAAAAAATCGAAATTTAGCCACAAATTGAATTTTGGACAAAAAAATTGAATTTTGGTTAAAATCGAAATTTGCGAAAAATAGAATTTTGGCTAAAAAATCGAATTTTGGTAAAAAATTGAACTTTGGCCCAATATCGAATTTTGTCAAAAATAGAATTTCGAATAAAAAATCGAATTTTGATCAAAAAATCAAATTTTGGCCCGCATCGTGTCATGCACAAAGAGACAGCGCTTGTCGCTTTCACGTTTTTTTCACTCCAATCAAAATGCGCGTTAAACAAATCATTTTGAAAACAACGAACAAATTTTCAATAAAACTTAATTCGGTAAACAAAAAACTAGATAGTGTTAATGAAACATGAGAACTTGAGTCGAGGTACAGGAAGGATCTTCTTCTCGATTTTTCAAAAGCAAATATGTGAGCAAATCTGAGAGTGGTCGTTGGCAGGGGAAATTACTAGCAGGGCAATTCTACCTACCACCAAAAAGACAGCTGACATATGTAGAAGAAAAGTTAGTGGCCATCTGTAGCCAATATACTATATGTGTAAGAGGAGGAGTAGGAAGATGGAAGAAGAAGGTCGCCAACGGCTAACCGGATAACACAAAGGATAAATGAGTATTATGCATAATAAAACTCGCAGTCAACAACGAGACCGAAATGCCGATAAGCTGGAAAACTTTTTGAGGAAGATCCCTCAAAAGATAGAGTAATAATGGTTTCCAGCTTTCGGATGCTGCTTTGTTGGGACATACCCCCTATTTTGATGCGAAAAACACGAAAATCGCGTTAAAAAAAATTCCTAGTCGCTTTAGTAGTGGTCAGATTGAATTTTAGGTCAATTTTGGATGGAAAAATGAGGTCAAAACGCGATTTTTCTAAAACTGAGATCCCCAAAATTGGCCTAAAATTCAATCTGACCACTATTGAAGCGACTAGGAATTTTTTTAACGCGATTTTCGTGTTTTCGCATCAAAAGTAGGGGGTATGTGGTGATTCCACTATGCGAAAAAAATTTTTGCTACCGACGTACCGTAATTTTACCCCCCTTAAACTTTAAACAACAAATCAAAATAAAACCACCAAACTTTCAAGAAAATTTATTATCGTGGCCTAAAACTATGACCCTGTTTGCACAATTCCGCCTTATCAATGATATAAAAATTTTCAGAGTTGAATTAGATAGTAATATTCACACGTTTGAAGTAAAGAGGTCAATATTCAAATATGGAAAAGGAAATAAA
Source organism: Acrobeloides nanus (assembly GCA_900406225.1). Taxonomy (NCBI): domain Eukaryota; kingdom Metazoa; phylum Nematoda; class Chromadorea; order Rhabditida; family Cephalobidae; genus Acrobeloides; species Acrobeloides nanus. The sequence goes on along the minus strand of OZJO01028782.1, from coordinate 7,010 downwards.
TATGATGACAATATTTGTTTTGTTAAAAATACGTGGGGTTAAACATTTTTTAACAACACATTTTGTAGACGAATGTTTCGATTATGCAAAATTTTGCGTTGTAATCTATTTAAAATTGACGTAAGAGCACAATTTTTTGTGCAAAATTTTAACAAAGACACAACGTCTAAATACATTGGTTTTATACTAGTATTCGACCAGTGGCATAATTGGGTGAGCTGCAGTGGTGCAATTGGAAGAGTTGCAGGATTGTAACTGGATGTACAGAGGGTTCGGATCATACCCTCGTCCAAATTATATTTGCACTTTTCAAAATTTCTTTCAATTTGTCTAATTTTCACTTTTAAAAATTTTCATAAAAAATAACGCCACTATCGTGTTCAGCGCACCAAAAACCCCCCATGGAGTGAAAATTAAATTGAAAAAACAAAATTAGTTTTGACGAGGATGGAATCCGAGCCCTCGACCATCCAGTTACAATCCTGCAGCTCTTCCAATTGCGCCATTTGGGCATAACGGCGTCGGAACTTAATTTTTTAACATATGTTACTGTGTGCATTATTCGCTGCGGATTTTTTTACTATTTCAAAACTAAAAACTTAAGGGATAATTGAAAACAAATTATAGAAAAGAAAACTTAGAAATGTGCAATTTTTAAACAATCATAGTTTGGATGAAAATTCAAAGTTCAATCTACAGGGTGGCCCATAAAAAAATAGCTTTTTGCGATTTTTGGGACCCAGTTCATACAGCTTTTCTTAATAACATAAATTTTTTCACAAAAAGTGGTGTTCTACAAAGTTGTCCGTCGTGCTCTCAAGAACAACTTTGTAGAACACCACTTTTTGTGAAAACTTTTCTGTTATGAAGAAAATTCTTATGAACTGGGAAACCTAAAAAATCAGAAAAAACCACTTTTTATTGGATCACCCTGTACATAAAATGATGCAGAACGATTCGGGAATCTTTTCTAAGCACTTTGATCATCGAGTCAAGACCATTTACAAGTTTCTTCAAAAGTAATCCGGACAAGCACAATTGGTACAGACAGTAGCGTATCCAGGGGGTGCGAAGGGGGCGACGCACCCTCCGAAACCGAAAATTTTCTTCACAAAAATGAAAAAATAAGGAAAATTTCGAAAAATTTCATTGAAAAAATGAGGTTTCGCACCCCCGAAATCGAAAAAATCAAAATTCTGGATACGCTACTGACTCTCGCACCCCCGAAATTTGATCCTAGATACGCTACTGAGTACAGAATAGAATACCATAAATGTAGAGCGCCGCATATACATTCATTGCTGCGGCTTAATGGAGCTTCTGTCAGTCTTTAACTTTTTAAAAGTCTAAGCCGGAAGTCCTCGGCTTGTTTTTTATCCCACGAGTTAATTCACATATGCATTTTTACGTCAAAAAATTTTTTTAGTAAAATATTTTTCAAAAAGTATTGGAGCAAAAACATGAAAATGACCATAAAAATTTAAAAAATAAATGCCAACAAAAGTATTAAAAAGACTCATAGAAATCCATTTTACAAAAAAACTACTTCAAGACCAGGGCGAGAGACGTCCTATTGCAAGTTACAATTCACAGCACTAACCAACTTGAGAAAAGGAAAAGGCTCGTTTCAAATGTTTGCCCTCGGAATATGTCCATTCCACTTGCACTATCGTTGATTGTTCTATGGCCACTCGAATTGAGAACTGTGAAATTTACGCAAAACTCAAACGATGATGACGATCAAGCAGCGGACTACATTTATTCATGTTGCGTGTTCGGAGAAATACTGAAGGGCGTGGAGTTGTAAACGAAATGAAAACATAAGTAAGCGCTTTGGCAGGATATTTCCATAACATGATAGACATAACATATAATTTTTGCTTACGGCTAAATATGACATAAGACTTACAAGCTATTTTTGAATAAAAAGCAAAAAAAGTAGGACAAATATATTTTCTAAGAATAATCAATTATAACAAAAATAGGAGCTATTTCGGCTCTTATACCCCAAAAATCGAAAAATTTTATTTTTAAAATTTTCTCAAAAATGATCCTATTAGGGGTGATTTTATGCGGGAAACACGTTGGTGATGTTATTTTTGCGTAAAAACGCTTCCATTTTTAGAAAATGGAACTTGAAGATAAAGAAAGTAAATATTTCGAAAAAGCTAATATGCAAAAATTCGATTTTCTAAAAAAAATGGAAGCGTTTTCAAAAAATTTATGTTAAGTCAATCGCTCCTCAAAACGCCAAAAATTTGCTTGATCTTCTAAATGGTGAAATTGCAGCAGCTTCAAGCAGAGTCGAAAGGTCTAGTGTAAATTTAAATGATTTTTATGTTGATGGTTTTATGCAAAAATATCAAAATTATGATAGTAAGGGTGCTCGTTAGACGTTGTCGCGCCCAAAAAACACTGTTAAATGAGCTGTGAAAGTTGTCGAGCTCAATAAAAAACGCTGTGAAATGTTGTCGAATATTGTCGCGCGACAACGATTTTTCGACAACGTTGTCATTTTTTTTTATGATTTGCATTAAAAATTGCAAATAGTTTACGATTTTTCGACAACGTTGTCGAGAATTTCGAGAAATCTCGACAACGTTGTCGAAAAATCGTTGTCGCGCGACAATGTTCGACAACGTTTAACAGCATTTTTTATTGAGCTCGACAACGTTTCACAGCTCATTTAACAGTGTTTTTTGGGCACGACGACGTCTAACGAGCATCCTAAGGATCAAGTGAAAAGAGTTTTGAAAAAAGTAATGGAAGAAAATGAGTGGACAAAAGCGAGTGACGAGCAAACTATAGAGCGGTTGGAGCTACTTCGGCTCTTAGACTCCATTGAACGTGGGGTCTAAAATCGGAAAATTTTATTTTTCGAAATTTTCTTAAAAATGTCCCTATTCGGGGTAATTTGATGCGGGAAACACGTTGGCAATATTATTTTTGCATAAAAACGCTTCTATTTTTTAGAAAATCGAATTTGTGAACATGAAAGTACATGTACATAGTTCGAAAAAGTTAATATGCAAAAATTTATTTTCTAAAAAAAAATGGAGCGCGTTTTTACGCAAAAATAACATAGCCAAAGTGTTTCCCGCATAAAATTACCCCTAATAGAGTGATTTTTGAGAAAATTTCGAAAATAAAATTTTTAATTTTAGACCCCACGTTCATTGGGGCATAAGAGCCGAAGTATCTCCCAAAAAAATGTTCCAAAAAATTGAATCGATAATTGAAATCAACAGCGATTCCACTGGCAGTTAGAATGAGAGATGCTTTTCGTTCCCGAAATTTTGTCATTTTCTCTCTGTACAGAAAATGATCCGATTCATGGAGGATGAGCGTGATCTTAAGTGGACACGATTTCCCGCTGCAAATTATATTCCGATGCAACGAACCGGTTTGTACTAACAAGACAGATACATATGTAAATCGTGAGAATAAATGACGATTAGTGTACGAATCAAATAAAACTATCCAATTGTGATGAACAAATGAAAAGCCGACCCATTAAAGTGACAATTAGTTGCCTTTTTAGGCGATAAGTCTTGTTGGGGGGAATTTTTTCTTTGGGGGAGGAAGAATCAGTAAAGGTATAAAAAAATTAGGTTAATTCAACAAGAGAAAATGCAGATGGTACAAAAAAACGACTATCAAGGTTGAAAAAAACATTGAAGATTTGTTAGGTTTATGTGTGAACACAGCAAAAAGATCGAAATTACAAATGTAACTCTTTACTACCAGTTCACTCGGAAAAAAAGTTGCCACAATTTATATATTCGAAAAGATCATGAAAAATGGAGCATTTTTTATTTTTACGACAACCTCTGAATCGTTGTGGTTTTCGAGAAAATTGCATTTGAAATTTGAATTTGTGTTCATGTTTTCGTTGTAATACACAAACTTTTTTGAATTTTTTGCACCAAAACCATCAAATTTCAATGTAAATATCTACTATTGTAAATTATGCATTAATAACGTTTAAAAAATATTTATTTTTTAGCAAAAAGTTAATTTTTATGCAAAAAGTTTGTGTATTACAACGAAAACTTGAACACAAATTCAAATTTCCAACGCAATTTTCTCGAAAACTACAACGATTCAGAAGTTGTCGTAAAAATAAAAAATGCTCCACTTTTCATGGTCTTTCTGAATATTTTATTTTCATATAGAATTTTTTCCCGACCAGACTAATCCCTTAACACTGCACTCAAATCAAACAATCCCCCAAACAGGGCATCCCCCTACCTTATATGGAGACTGATCAGGAAACTTAAACACCGAACCATTCTCATCGTATTCCGGGCTCAACGACGACTTCGAAACCGACTTCCCACCATAATCCACATGTATCACTGGTTTCGTCTTAAAGACTGTCTCTCTCATTCCTAATGGTGATTTCGGTCCCGGTGATCTTGGTTCGGCCGGCGCTACACTTGTTAGAGCACACGCAATTTGTAATAAATTTGGTGTGCCAGGTCGTCTTTCAAACGCCGAAATTCGGTGTGCAACACTCCCCGATGTTGGTGTCGGGAACATTGGAGCCGGTGAACCTTGTCTTCTCCCAGGATATGGCCCATAAAAAGTCGAGCCGATAACACCGGCGTTCATCAACTGCTCACGAATGTTATGCTTTGGTCTGGGGTGCGGGAGTTCGGCGATGTTCTCATTGAGCATTTCTGGACTTGGGCTGTGTTGTATGGGCTTGTTGTCGTCGGAATGCTTCGGTGAATAATTTTTATTGAAACCAGAATATTTCGAATCGTCAACAGGAAACCGTGCGCAACCATTATTTTGAGCATTTTTTAAAGAGTAGTCCGTTTTTCGCACTTCTCCAGCCATTTCGGCGATTGCGTTGTCTAGCTTGGAGAAATTTGGGCCACCATTAAGTAAAATTCCACTAAATTATCATTTTTTCTTGTTGTCGCAAAATTGTGTAACTAGTAGTGATGCTCAAGTGTCACAAAGTTTTAAAGGACCAGTCCACTAACATATGAAAAAAATGATATATTCGGAAAGATCATGAAAAATGGAGCATTTGTTGTTTTTACGACAACCTCTAAATCGTTGTAGTTTTCGAGATAATTGCGTTTGAAATTGTTACAAGCTCTTCGTTTTAATACACAAACTTTTTTGAATTTTTTGCGGAAAAATCGATTTTTGCATCGATTTTTTAAATTTTCATAAAATAAACACTGTAGCAATTTGTATAGCTAAATGAGACGAACAAAATGACACCAAAATTATCCAATTTGAACATTGTTTTGGGTTATTGAAACGAAAANTTGCTACAATGTTCATTTGATGAAAATTTAAAAATTGATGCAAAAATCGATTTTTACGCAAAAAATTCAAAAAAGTTTGTGTATTACAACGAAGAGCTTGTAACAAATTCAAACACAATTATCTCGAAAACTACAACGATTCAGAACATGCCGTAAAAACAAAAAATGCTCCATTTTTCATGATCTTTTCGAATATATCATTTTTTTCATATGGTTGTAAATTACTGGACTGGTCCTTTAAGCCTAAGTTTGAGGCTTAGGCTTAGCTTACCAGAGGAGGAGGAGCAACACTTTTTTTCGATAGAGCATCGCTAGTAACTCGACTTATCATACCTTGAAGGCGTCATAGATCTCCTTTCTATAAAAGGACTTTCCGAATCTCTATATGCGTTTTGCAAATAGTGCAATTTTCTAGAGGCAACTCCATCAAATCCACTTGGAATAGTTTGAGAAAAGCTGGTGCTACTAGAACTCGAATAAGTGTCGGAGCCGCCATTTAGGGTAGACGATGCATCAACTGGTTCTTGTAGTTGTTGTAAGCGTTCAGCAGCAGTCATACCAAATGGGATTTTTTGAGGACCGGGTTTGTTTTGTCCTTGTACATTGCCCATCCAAAAATTTGATAGTGCATTTTGGCTTCTGAGTTGTGGTTGTCGTGACTCCGGAGCTTCTGAAGCCCTTCTATCAACTGCTTGTTTGAGTATTGAAAGTCTAAAAATAAAATTTTTGTGTTAAATATTTTTAAAAGGGTCTTGTTTTTGAGCAACTGTAGAAAACAAAAAAAATTTTTGAACCTTTTACTTACCTATGATCATCATCCTGTCCAAGAATAGCACTCTGACTAGCTGATTTTGCGAGCACCTTCCCTAATTGAGTCCCATTCCTGGGCAATGTTAGTGATCCATTTGTCGCAAAAGTATATTCATGATAAGGAAATTCTTGTTCAGTGCCAAATTTCTCCCTCTTGGCGGAAAATGAGTTTTTCCAATTTGTTGTCGACTTTGCCATTTCTTCGTCCGAATAAGACGAATAATCAGTCGGATCCAATAAGTTGTCTAATATCGAAGTATCAAGACGATGCTCCTCTCTATAAGGATCTCTACTATAATAATAATATGCTTGCTCGTTCGGATCACAAAAGGGGTTGATATCAGGGCGTATAGAATCCCAATAGTTTGGAGACTTTTGACCGTAGAGCTCAGGCGGGATAGGGTTATTGGGAAGGGAATAACTTCTATGCGGAAAATTTGCACGAGGATTTATTTGATCAGAAGAACGATCTTGTCCAATATGGTTGGCTAGACGAGTCGGCGGTTGGTGAATACGTGAACGGTTGACTTCTCGAAGTGGATCTACAGGCCTGGAAGATCTTGCTGAATGAGTGGGCTCTGAATCTGGGTTGCGAAAAGGGAAGTAAGGTTGGGGGTTACGATATGGTCGCTCGTCAAATGGTATTTGTCTTGAAGAACTTGGTGTATTATGTAAATTTGATGAATATAAGGCCAAGAGCTCAGAAACTTCGTTGCTGGTATCTAAAATTGAATATTTAAAGGACCAGTCCAGTAATTTACAACCATATGAAAAAATGATATATTCGGAAAGATCATGAAAAATGGAGCATTTTTTGTTTTTACGACAACCTCTAAATCGTTGTAGTTTTCGAGATAATTGCGTTTGAAATTGTTACAAGCTCTTCGTTGTAATACACAAACTTTTTTGAAT
>OZJO01028767.1:0-10172 GCA_900406225.1 Acrobeloides nanus | reverse complement strand
CAATTTAAAAAAGACCGCATAGAAATTCGTTAGAGGGGGTGCGAGAACGACTAAAAACATTGATGTTGTATACCAAAATGAACGCTCTGTAGCCCAGATTCCCAGGAAAATTTTGGTATAGTGGGTTTGGTCTAGATATACCCAATTTTTTGACTTAAAGTCAATTTATTCTTAAAACATGGTGATTTTTTTAATGTTTTTAGCGTTTCCAGTCATCCAAAACCTGTCTTAACTTATTTCTTTTTGCCCAAAAATGAGTTGTTTTACCGTTTTGGACCATGGCGAACAATTTCTGACCATTTTTGAGCGAATCTGAAAATGCTGTTAAAAATGAGTATTTTTGCTCTGAAATCGCAACATTTTGGGATAAAGATCTGAAACATTGAGGGGATATTTAAGTGGCGGTACATCTAGATTATTTTGACGAACTTTTGATGGGCCCTGTAGTTACTTCTATTGTTTCTCAGAAAACTAAAAGGGATTTTGTATTTGTTTACTCTTAGTCCGATTTCCGTCTTTGGCATGGATTCGTCAAATATTGCCCTTGTTCGTTATCGCATCCTACTCAACATAAGCTTAAGCTTACGTACTCCCTGTCAGTCTCTATTCAAGTTCGAAGGATATGGAAAAAAATGAATGAATGTGCCTCAGAGTTTCCGCTACTTTTTTGATTTCTTAGGTTCTAAGAATCGACGAAAAACATGGCACATGCTTTAATCCCTCTTTACTAATGTGGCCTGTTTCTTCAACATATATTTATAGCAAGAAATTTCCTATAAAATTTGAACTTTTCGTTTCAATAATTAAACTTTATTACAAATCAGATAAACAGTTTATATTCACAAAAAAAACTTGAAAAAAAGACTTTTTTGCAACTTTCCCGCGCCGTGGATCTAGTTGATGAGGGATGCTTTAGCAACCATAGATTCCGTGATGTTATAGTTTCTGTATAAATTTTTCTCAGAAATTACAGTGAAGNAGTTGATGAGGGATGCTTTAGCAACCATAGATTCCGTGATGTTATAGTTTCTGTATAAATTTTTCTCAGAAATTACAGTGAAGATAAATGCTACATCAGTAATAAGCAAAAAATTTTCTGGACTTTTATTTGCATTGTCCTCCTAAATGTTTTTTTTATTATTACAGGATGCGGAAAAAGTGTATTCGAACTTTTTCCGCATCCTTGATCAAGGGTTTATTGCTATCAAAGAAAGTAAAATATTGTAAAAGGATTAGGTGTATTAACATACAGTGGCGAGCAAAAAACCGGTCAAAGGGGAAATTCACGTTTTTGCAAACTTTTGGCATATTTATTGATGCAGGTGGTGTGGGCCCTTTGGCGCGGATTGAAGGGATAATGACAAAGGAAGTCTACCGAGATCTTTTGCGCGCGAATCTGTTGCCGTATTGGAAGAGAAACAGAGCCCGGTTCGACGAGTTTCAACAAGACGGTGATCCGAAGCACACGGCGGGGATTGTTAAGTGTTGGTTCCGTCATCCTCGAGTCAACATTCCGGTCATGAAGTGGCCTGCCCAAAGTCCCGACCTCAACCCGATCGAACATTTGTGGGAGGTACTGAAGCGAAGATTAGCCCGCCGAAATATCAGCAACAAANCCTGCCCAAAGTCCCGACCTCAACCCGATCGAACATTTGTGGGAGGTACTGAAGCGAAGATTAGCCCGCCGAAATATCAGCAACAAAGACGAGCTTTTCCGTATTCTCCAAGAAGAGTGAGCTCGTATTCCAATGGACACTATTCAAGGCCTAATTGAGTCAATGCCACGTCGAATGAACGCTGTTCAAGGCCAAGGGATATCCCACCAAATATTAATTGATTTTTTGTGTTTCTGTCGCTTTGTTATTGTTTTAAATCGATAAACTTGTTATTTTAAATCAAAAACGTGAAATTTCCCCTTTGTCCGGTTTTTTTTGCTTGCCACTGTACTTGAGTGAGGGGGGAGATATTATCTCTTTTTGAGCCTAGGTCCTATCAAATCGACAAAAATTTCAAAAATCGACAAAATTTAAAAAAAATTGTGGCCAAAAGTTTCCTGAGATTAGCCAAAATTTTCCGATAAACCAAAAAATTTTTAAAAAACGTTTTAAGCGTTTGTAAGGGTTGACAAATATTGGGTGGTTTGCGTAGGATGTGGTAAAAGGAGGGGGGTTGGCCTAGTGGGAACCCTATGGCTCTCCGAGGGCGACAAAGGTGCCTAATACTCACATATAACCGTGCTTNCGTAGGATGTGGTAAAAGGGGGGGGGTTGGCCTAGTGGGAACCCTATGGCTCTCCGAGGGCGACAAAGGTGCCTAATACTCACATATAACCGTGCTTAACCTTGTTTAGCTTACCGGCTTATGAATTATGCAATATTCCTTTGATTATAATAATAGTATTGAGGGGTTAACAAGGCAGGGGAAAATACAGACTAAATACAACAAATCTACCTAAGGCATTGTTTTAACTTATACATATACACACTCTCTACAATGAGCTTGCACTAGCTAAGGCTTAAGATAAGCACTCCAAGTGAGACCTGCTTGGCCACACCTCCTAAGAGGATTGTGGCGCAGGAATACACTACTTGTAACACAATTTTTCATCTTCAATTTCAGCCATAAATTTAAATTTTGTAGGATTGAATATTCTTTTTTAGGTATAGAAAAGCTCTCCAATCGGCTAGATTCTTTACAACAAAACATGGAGATTTCGGGACAACTAATGGAAAGTATGAACCAAAGTTTATCCCAAGAAATTCATCATGTGAACAGCAACTATCACCAGAAAATTGTTGACATTAATTTGGCCTTAATCCAAAAACTTTCTGATAGTGTAAACCCACTTTCAAACAAAATTTCTACCCTTGAAAGCTCCAATTCTGTTAAATCTGATTTGGAAGACCGTGTAAACCAACTGCGCAACGATTTGAACCCAATGATTTGAAACCTAGCCAGCTACCATACATGAACAAGGAGAGGGGGGGGGGGACAAGCTACCTCGGGGCTATATGTTGTCAACAAAAAAAGGTCGCCATCTAATTTTTTGGCTCGGCTCATACATTATCAATGGGGGGGGGGGACTGTCACCCTTCATATAGCTAGCATCGAGCCAAAAATTAAGATTCATATAGCCTCGGAGTTCCAAGTCTCAAAGCTATATAGCCGAGCCAAAAGTTTAGATGGCGACTTTTTTTTTGGTCGACAACATATAGCCCCGAGGTCTCTTGTCCCCCCTCCTTGTTCATGTATGGCTCGGCTATATAGCTTTGAGACTTGAAACTCCGACTATATGAATCTTAATTTTTGACTCCCTGCTAGCTACATGAGGGGGAGGGACGTGGTGTTCGATTTGACCCACAAAACAGCAACAGATGCAATCAAAATTTAAAACATTGTAATTTCAATGATGTTGTTTCATCCTATAAAACTTGCTAATTTTTTTTTCATTTGAAAAATAAAATCCAAATAAGATTATTTGAATTTTCCATGAAAACAAAAATCAAATTTTAACAAAATGATGCCTACAGTCGCGGTCAATTGATAGGGAACAACCCAAAAAATGCTCTTTTTGGGGGTTTTCTATATCTTACTGTTGTTTTTACGACTCGAAACCGTTTCCATTCGATAGAGCATGGTCGAAAACGGTAGAATATGTCGAAAAACCGAAGATCCTAATCTCTTTTCATAAAAATTTGACCAAAAACAATGGGCAATTAATAGAGAACGCTAATAGAAAATGACCCCTAATTTTGGAAAAAAAACTCCTTTAAAACTTCTATTTTGACGATTCAGAGCCTGGATAACGGCTTGTTTGAAAGATCTATGATAGAGGAACACGATGATACCAAAACCAGATTCATCTGAGGCTCCTCGTCAGAATTTGACAGCAAAGTGTAACCATGGGATGAATTTTCCTTTAAAATACATATAAAAATCATGTCATGGTTACACTTTGCTGTCAAATTCTGACGGGGAACCTCGGATGAATCTGGTTTTGGTATCATCGTGTACCTCCATTATAGACCTTTTAATCAAGCCTTGAGTTTTTGACCCCTCTAGGGATTGAACCCACATTATGCTGATTGGGAGATCGCGTCCTACCACTGCGCCATCTTTGGGCGACTTTTTTGAAAGCTCTGGCTGAAACAGACTATATTTTGCTTCTGGTTACTCTCAATTCTTTTACATTCTACAAGAGCCAGGGGGTGCAAGGAGGCAATTGTCGTCGAAATTTTGGGTTAAAATTTTGGTGATTGCCCCCGTCGGAAAATTTCTTAAAAGGGAGGGGGGTAAACTTTGCAGCAGCACTTTCGAAAAAAATTTTTTTTTAATTTTTGCAAAAATGACTTTTCTAGGGGTAATTTTATGCGAGAAATTGCGCGCATCGAAAAATTCTGAAAAAATTTTTCGGTGGTCAAAAATTGAAAAAAATGCGTCAAAATTAGGGGTTGTAAGTTTTAACCCCAACAAAATTATTTTGGGGGTTTTTGGCCCCTNAAAATTACCCCTAAAAATGATTTTGTTGGGGTTAAAACTTATAACCCCTAATTTTGACGCATTTTTTTCAATTTTTTGACCCCCGAAAAACTTTTTCAGAATTTTTCGATGCGCGCAATCGATTTTTCGCATAAAATTACCCCTAGAAAAGTCATTTTTGCAAAAATTAAAAAAAAATTTTTTTTTCAAAAGTGCTGCTGCAAAGTTTATCCCCCCACCTTCCACATCAAGCTGATTTCGAAAGGATTGGAACTCAAAAATCCGAGTGCTACAAGTTGTTATTTATGATGAGTACATCAACTTTTATTTGACCTCAAACAATTTTGTCTACTAGAAAAAAAGTTATTTCAAAACATAGATTTCCAGGCATTTTGCTTTTGAAAGCCCTTGAAAAATCGATTTTATTATATTATTTTTTAAATCTTTAGTGTATTAAAGAATTTTTAAATGGGAAATAAAAGTAAACTGAACATATCTCGCATGGCGCGTTTGGAAAAAGCCAATTTTAATAATCCTAGCCATAAAAGAATCCTCAGATCTGGCGGAAAACAAATAAGCCCAGATCTGCCCCGGAGGGTGCAGATCTGGGCTTATTCTCGAGAAAAAATTTTTTCTCAAATTTTTTTTTAAATGACCTTTATGGGGGTAATTTTATGCGGGGAATCGATATCGCGTACTCCCGAAGAATGAAAACGCTTCCTTGACCCTGATTCAGGGAAATGAGTGTTTTGTATTGAAGCGAAATTATGAAAATTTTGGATTTTTCTTCTAAAATCATCGTTCTAAGGGTTATTTTATGCGAGAAATCGATTCAGCACATCCCCGAAGCGTCAAAATGCATCCTTGACCATCGTCCTTGAAAAATTATGTTTATACCATAACGTTTCGGGGATGTGCTGAATCGATTTCTCGCAAAAATAACTCTTAGAACGATGATTTTAGAAGAAAAATCCAAAATTTTCATAATTTCGCTTCAATACAAAACACTCATTTCCCTGAATCAGGATCAGGGAAGCATTTTCAAGATTCGGGAGTGCGCACAATCGATTCCCCGCCTAGAAAAACATGAGAATCGACGGTTTTCTCATAAAAATCTGAAAATGTTTGATTTTCGCTTCAATACACCGATTCCTTCCCTGAATCAGATCAAGGAAGCGTTTTCATGCTTCAGGAATGCGCGCAATCGATTCCCCGCATAAAATTACCCCCATAAAGGTCATTTAAAAAAATTTGAGAAAAAATTTTTTCTCGAGAATAAGCCCAGATCTGCACCCTCCGGGGCAGATCTGGGCTTATTTGTTTTCCGCCAGATCTGAGGATTCTTTTATGGCTAGGATTATTAAAATTGGCTTTTTCCAAACGCGCCGTGCGAGATTTGTTCAGTTTACTTTTATTTCCTATTTAAAAATTCTTTAATATACTAAAGATTTAAAAAATAAAATCGATTTTTCAAGGGGTTTCAAAAGCAAAATGCCTGGAAATCTATTTTCTAAAATAACTTTTTTTCTAGTAGACATTTGAGGTCAAATAAAAGTTGATGTACTCATCATAAAGAACAACTTGTAGCACTCGGATTTTTGAGTTCCAATCCTTTCGAAATTACATGATGTTCAGCTTGATGTGCCCCCCTTTAACAAAAAAGTGTGCTTCAAAATTGCCACCTCATCGCCGAATTCCGCCTATGCCCCTGACATCTATATTTTATTAAAATTTCGTAATAGCAACAGTTGACTGTGTTAAATTAATAGTAGCATTTTTCTTGAAACATTTGAAACCATAGAAGTCTATATAATGTTTTCTGACGACACTGCTAAATTGGATAACATTAACTTTTATTAAGGTAACTCTCTACCTCAGGATAAACAAGGCTACACTATTTCCCAACGTCAACAAATCACTTATCCATGTCCATTGAGAGCTGGCAACAGTTAAAATATAAATGTTCTTCTGTGTGCTACCAAAGATCATGAGCAGATAATAGATGCACAACAAAGTTTGGGAAAAGAATGCAAAAATTGACAAAACTAAAGTCTTTGGTTTCATTTAGATTTCATCCCTACTTAAAAGTTTCAAATCGTTTCCATATTTTTGCGTGAATCCTGGTAAATTTTTCGCTTTTTGAAAAAGTATGAACGAATATATATTTAAGCAAAGAGAAATCACGCTAGATACGACACATAATACTGCTCCTCTGATCATAAAAACCTAAGAAAAAATTTTTATGAATCGTTGAGCCGGTGTTACGACTAGAGTAGAATTTGGAGCTGTTACTCTAAGGGCTCCATGGTTCGGTGGTACTGGGTTTGTTTCAGGCGCCCTCAAGGCTGGTTCAGACTCCGCTTGAGGCCAAAAGATTTTGCCTAGTAGTAACATCCTCTTCGGATGGCCAGAATTGTTGTGAGTTCTTTTCAAGGGAGCACAATGTCCGAAGTAATCGGTTCTCTAGAAGGTTCGACATTACATGGAGGCTCAGCCGGTGAGTGCTGTCGGCGGATGATGTCATTGTCGGACGTCGTGCCTCCGGGTGAAGTAAGCCTAGAATCAGGCTCGATGGGAGGCAAGCTACGGCGCCCAGGCATGTCTCTGCCCGAAAGACCTATGACCTGTCCCTAGAGGATACCCGAGTGTTGCGGCGCCGAAAGGACCTGGCATTACAGAAATCGTTAAAAAAAATCTATCAAACCATGGCGACTTCGGGGTTGTCAAATTCGCTGGATAACTTAGTTTGATTTTGAATGGAATATAGGTGATAATGAGCACTAGCATCCATCCATTGGACACAGGCCAACCAGATGAAAGCAAGTATGAGTATGACAGCGATAATGTAGCGAATTTTTCGTCCTCTCCAAAGCTAAAATAAACTTGAGCTATTGATCAAGGTTTTTTTAAGAACCTTTTCATGTTTTAACGGCATTCCAATCGCAGTAAATCTATTGAAGGCTATCACCGGGCATGCAACATAGTTGATGTATATTAGGAAAGCGCTTATGGCAAAGTTAACACGGGACGCAAATCCATTCAGCCAATTGGATGCGAAAAATTGAACTAGCCAATCACACAATGAAGGACCGCGGGTCGTTAGAAACGCCTGAGAATTTTAATACTCGCAAAAAATTTTAAATAACAATTACATGTAGATACCAAAAGCTATCAGAGATTCCAACTAATAAAAACAATTTGTAGAATCCACTATTGAAATAACACGCATTTTTATAAATTTTAACACTTAAAAATACCACCATGCTGACATGGAAAATAAATGCTGGTACGTCCACAGAAAGTAGTATAATTTCTTTGATGTCATGCATAGTATTTATGCTTAGAAAAATCAAAATCAAGTATTGAAGAAAGTAGTATCTTCTATAAACAGCGATAAAAATGTGCTACTAACAGAAGTTAGTCTTTGTTTACTTTGTTAGTATGGTGTTTAAATCAGGCTCTGGACCTAGTTTGGAGAATGAAAAACACCGAATCTGAAAACAATTAATTATCATACAACGAATATGGCTTTATATCTCATGTGAAAATCAAGTCTAACGTTTTTTTACAACACCATTGAATAAAAAGATATCGCTTCCATAGTTACAAAATTGAAACATAATTTTAATTATATGCACTTTCTTTCATTTCTTATTTTTTAAATAAAGTAATATAAATGAAAATTACTTTTTGAGGAAGAATGGTAGAAGTTTCTAAGAAAGAATCTCAACTTCACACCACAGTTCTATTCAACTTTTTAATTATTTATTTTTCAAGAAAATTTTTTGGCGCAGCTTCACACTACATTAGAGTCTAACAACTTACAATTTCCATTTGCTCATGATTTTGATAAGCATGTTCTTTAATTTCTTATTTTTTTAAACAAAGTACAAATAATGAGAATTACTTTTTGAGCAAGAATGGAGGAAGTTTTTAAGAAAGAAACTAAACTTCACACGACAGTTCTATTCAAGTTTTTAATTATTTCATTTTATTTTCCAAGACTAGGGTTGGTTTTAGGGTTGGTTTTTGACCGTTGGTCAATTGACCGGTCAATTGACCTATTTGACCGGTCAAATAGGTCATTGACCGGTCAATTGACCGATTTGACCGATCAATTACCAACCCTATAAATAGGTCAAATAGCATTTTTTTGAATGATCGTTTCAATAATCAGATTAAATCAGGCAAAATTTAACGTTTTCAAAACGTTAAATTTTGCCTGATTTAATCTGGTTATTGAAACGATCATTTAAAAAATGCTATTTTACCGTTGACCTATTTGACCGGTCAATTGACCTATTTGACCGGTCAATTAACCTATTTGACCGGTCAAATAGGTCAAAATCGGTCAATTGACCGGTCAATTGACCTATTTGACCGGTCAAATAGGTCAAAATCGGTCAATTGACCGGTCAAAAACCAACCCTATTTACGACACTACTTGAAAATCTAACCGTAAAAAGTTATGAAATAAATAGTATTGCGAAAAAATTTTCTAACGAATTTAAACATTGAAGCGAAAATAAAAACAACGAGCCTGCACTCAGTAGTAGGGTTGCATTTTTGACCGGTCAATTGACCCTCAATTGTCGAATCAGCAAAATGTCATTTCACTAAATTTTTGCTCTATGATAAGTTCAACAGAAAAGCAAGGCACAAAGAACTTTTTTTGATGATTCGTCAAAAAAAAGTTCTTTGTGTCTTCTTTTCTGTTGAACTTATCATAGAGCAAAAATTTAGTGAAATGACCTTTTGCTGATTCGTACAAAAAAAAAGAATTTGACCGTCAATTGACGTTAAAGCGGTCAATTGACATTTGACCGTGATCAAACCTAGTTTCAATCGATTTCTAGCATAGAAAAACCCCCTATAGTGTTATTTTGGTGTAAAGTAGAAATTTTTTGAAAAAATTGCAAAAATTCGGTTTTTTTGCGCAACCCTGTACATAACTTTATTGACCAAAGTTGCTCAGAATTTTGTACTCTACACGATAGTCTAATTTTAAAAAATTCATGGCATGGTCCTTTAAGAGAACGTCTCTGCAAAGATTTGAAATGTCTTCGTGCTTCACAAAACAGTTTTGGAAGTTCGATTAAGAGAAAGTTACACTAGCAAAGTTCTGATCTCGATGAGCGGTTTTTTTGTTGATATAAAGCGCTTTATCGCGTATTATCTCCATGTTTGTACGTATTTTATATATTTCAACCAGACTATAGCTACTTTCTTTACGTTAGCGTTAGAAAATGATATTCCTAGTAACTCATTTGGATTGAAATAAATTGCTTATATTTCTGGTCATAAATTAATCAAAAACATTAGATCAGTTCTTGATGGATGCTCGAGTCTGGGAGACGCATTTTGGTTGGATGTTCAACTCGGGGTAGGTAGAATTTTTGGGAAGACCTTTTTCCAAATGCGTAGAAGTTGAATAATAATTTTATTCAGCGACGTTTTGACGCTTAACGTCTTTATCAAGCTTAAATCGGTTCTTTGAGAAACCTATCCCGAGTTGAAAAACATTCGACTACATTTTTCTGATTAATAATTTATAAGAATAAGTTTTGCCAAAATAATTAAAGCTTAATGGTGTAACAGGTGAAACAAACGAAGTTGCCAATCAAGCAAATTCCATTAAATAAATAAACACTGTCCCCGAATATAGCACAATCTTTGATTAAACATGGGTAACC
>OZJO01028764.1:0-12442 GCA_900406225.1 Acrobeloides nanus | reverse complement strand
TAGTTTTCGAGATAATTGTGTTTGAAATTTTGAATTTGTTACAAGCTCTTCGTTGTAATACACAAACTTTTTTGAATCTTTTGTGAAAAAATAGATTTTTGCATCAATTTTTTCAATTTTCATAAAATGAACATTAGCAAGTTGTATAGCGAAATGAGACGAACAAAATGACACCAAAATTATCCAATTTGAACATTGTTTTGGGTTATTGAAACGAAAACATGAATCAGAATTTTCGTTTCAATAACCCAAAACAATGTTCAAATTTGATAATTTTGGTGCCATTTTGTTCGTCTCATCTAGCTATAAAAAATTGCTACAATGTTCATTGTATGAAAATTTAAAAAATTAACGCAAAAATCGATTTTTCCACAAAAAATTCAAAAAAGTTTATGTATTACAACGAAGAGCTTGTAACAAATTTAAAATTTCAAGCGCAATTATCTCAAAAACTACAACGATTCAGAACATGCTGTAAAAACAAAAAATGCTCCATTTTCATGATCTTTCCGAATATATCATTTCTTCATATGATTATAACTTACTGGACTAGTCCTTTAAATCTTGGACAATTTTTAAGCTGTATAAACATAAAATTTGGATCTCTAGTGTGATATTTTCGACTATAAATTTTATTTGGCTTTGATAAAAATTTTAAATGAGTCTTCGGGATTCGTAGTTCCAAAAATTAGTATGTGTGTTCGTTGCTCCAAAAATTAGTGTTCCTTTGAAAATCCTTTTTTTCAAAAAAATTGGACCTTTACACTCGGATGCTCGGGGTCCGGGAATTAAACCTGGACCCTACTGCATGGTTTACATGTCTAGACTACCGTTTTCGGATTGCCCCCCAGCCCCTGATGCAGATGGTGGGCACTTACAAGTCGGTTTAGTCGATTCACATTGACACCAAGCTGGAAGCCCTTTTACGTTTCACTCTTCAACAAATACTCTTGAAAGGATTCTTCCTGGGTGTTGATGGTGGGGTCACACTCAATTACACATCCATCAATTGGGTCCATGCTGCATCCGTCTCCACCTTGAAAACTTGGACACCATATTGCACTCTCAGATTACTCTCATTAATCTTCGAGAACAAACCAGGCATCACCATCAACACACCAACAATTGAGATGGTCAAGAAAGAAGCAACCAGGCTAACTAGGAACTTTCCTTCAGAAGACATTTTTGGATTGCTATGATCCATTAGAACACAAAAGAGTCCAATATTACATTTGTCACACTTTCAAAATGATTCTTTCTTAAAATTCTGAAAAAATGTTTATTATTATCTTATATTTCACGCAGCCCCTCGGGGCTGCATACCGTTTGGTTTTTATACAACTGTTGCATCACATCCTCCAGCGGTTTTAGGAGGTTAATTTTTTACAGAAAATTTTTTTCGAAAAATTGATTTCTAAAAAATCAATTTTTTAATCTCCTAAATGAATTTTTTCGGAAAAGCGGAATGCCAGTATCTTATTAGTGTCTGAGCAACCTTAAAAAAATAAATTATCAAATTCCATGTGCAGCATTTTTCTCTAGACCTGTTTTCGTCTAAAAAACAAATAAAACTCAAAAAATTGATATTTTTAATTTTTTTATAGGGGGTTAAAAGATAACCCACACAAGTTATATATCATTTGAAGGCCCATACTTAGACAAAATTTATGGCGTTTAAATTTGTTGGTACTAGATCATCCCTTATCCTTACGGTCGATCCTTACTGATCTTTCCTTACCGGTCATTTCTTACACAGACATTCCTTACCGGTCATCCCTTGCTTGTCTGTAGTCAGCTTCTCCATCACAGAAATATTTTCATGAAAAGTGATGATCTACAAAGTTGCCATTGAGATCATGACCAGTGTTGACTCAAGTGCTCGCTTCACGAGTACTTACATGTCGAGTAGTATCGACTGAAATCGAAAGATCAAGTAGTGTAAACTACTTGATTCGTCATTCGAGTAGTATACTCGAATACAACACTGATCACGACAAACAACTTTATAGAAAATCACTTTTTGTGAAAAAATGTAGAATGACCGGGTAAGGAATGACCGGTAAGGGATGGCCAGTAAGAGGTGACCGGTAAGGATCGCCCGTACGGGCCGTAACGGTAAGGAATGACCTATCAGAAAAAAATTTTCTGTAAAAAATTAATCCCCTAAAAACGCTGGAGGGTGTGATACAACAGTGGTATAAAAACCAAACGGTACGCAGCGCTGAGGGGCTGCGTGAAATTTTTAAGCTTTTACTTATTGAAAAAGCAAAATATTAGCTTTTATTTGTACTTGATGTTATTCTCTAAGCGAGTTAATAGCTTTTACATTTGAACAGATGTATTAATGATTAGGTTGTTAGGAAAGTATTATTTTTTTCATCATTCTGAAAGATTTTCTGAACATATTTAATGAAACGTTTTTCTTTTTATTATTACTTGAGAAAAATAAATTTTAGAAACGCTTTCTTGAACACTCGAAGGTCCAGGCGACAAGTGTTAAACAGTTCGAGTGGGCTTCAAGCTGAACTTATTTAGTGAGATTAATGCATTTGAAAATTTTTAAGAGTCATCACGAGAAAATTCCGCCTTTCATAAAAATGTCAACCTGGTCTGAAGCTCAAAAACCCGATTTTACGTTGATTTTTTCAATTTTCTCACTTGTTTAAAACACCCTATATAAATTTTTCGGCAAAAATTTCTGTTTAGTCTATGTATTTCAACATGGCGAACATTTCTAGCGTGGTTTCGAAAAAATCCGAGTTCGAAAAATGTTTTTCAAGATTTGTGACGCAACTTTGTCGCCTCGTTAAAAATGACCCAAAAATCGAAGTTTCTCGGATTTTTTCGAAACCACGCTAAAAATGTTCGCCATGTTGAAATACATAGACTAGATAGAAATTTTTGCCGAAAAAATTTATATAGGGTGTTTTAAACAGGTTAGAAAATTCAAAAAATCAAATTAAAATCGGGTTTTTGAGCTTCAGACCAGGTTTTATGTTTTTACGAAAGGCGGAATTTTCTCGGGATGACTTTTAAAAATTTTTCCATACGTTAATCTCACTAAATAAATTCAACTTGAAGCCCACTAGAACCATTTAAAGGACCAGTCCGATGCGGTACGAGTTTAAAATAGATTTCTAGGACTTAAAGGACCAGTCCAGTCAGTTACAATCATATGAAAAAATGATATATTCGGAAAGATCATGAAAAATGGAACATTTTTTGTTTTTACGGCATGTTCTGAATCGTTGTAGTTTTCGAGATAATTGCGTTTGAAATTTTGAATTTGTCACAAGCTCTTCGTTGTAATACACAAACTTTTTTGAATTTTTTGCAGAAAAATCGATTTTTGCATAAATTTTTTAAATTTTCATAACATGAACAATGTAGCAATTTTTTATAGCTAAATGAGACCAACAAAATGACACCAAAATTATCCAATTTGAACATTGTTTAGGGTTATTGAAACGAAAATTCTAATTCATGTTTTCGTTTCAATAACCCAAAACAATGTTCAAATTGGATAATTTTGGTGTCATTTTGTTCGTCTCATTTAACTATACAAATTGCTCAATGTTCATTTTATGAAAATTTAAAAAATGGATGCAAAAATCGATTTTTTCGCAAAAATTTAAAAAAGTTTGTGTATTACAACGAAGAGTTTGTAACAAATTCAAACGCAATTATCTCGAAAACTACAACGATTCAGAACATGGCGTAAAAACAAAAAATACTCCATTTTTCATGATCTGTCCGAATATATCATTTTTTTTCATATGATTGTAACTTACTGGACTGGTCCTTTAAGTGCGTCCCCCAGGTCGTACAGCTCCAAAATTTTTCTCCAAAATCCTGAGCTCACGAGTTCTCGAAAAACAACCTAAAAATTTAGCTTGAAGTCTGCTCGAACCATTTAAGGCAGCCGTGAAAGCCCAAGAAAGTGTCTATTAATAATTTTATTCTTCTCATCAAATTCAACCATGCTAAACTACTCTCTTGAAGTTTTCTACTCGCCTACTCTATTGCAAATTTACACTACGACTGTCTCAATCATTTTCGTGATTAACACTGCATCATTTGCATTTATTTCATATGCCATTATATTTCACGGCATGATTCTAGAAACGTACCGTTGGCTATTACTTATAAGTTCCTTTTTGAGTTATATTGTTGACTTTATATTGGCTACCGGACATATTGTACCCTTATTACCTGCATTAATTGTTTATTTTGATGGCATTATAGGGAGATTTTGTGACACAAAATTAATGATTAGCATCTTTATTTCAACGATGGTTATAAAAGTTTTGTCACTTATGGTTGTTATAATGTATAGATATTCGATGACAACTACTGGAAGATTGCTAGAATTTTTTCAACAACCAAAAAATTTGTGGAGCACTTTCTTAATGCATGTGTTTGTTGGATGCTGCCCGATGTCTTTTTTAATTCTGGATACTGAAGTATGCTCAAGAAATTTTTTATGTGGAGGGGGAGTCTTGGAGGGAGATCGATTCAAAAAGCAGTAAAAAGTGATAGGTCCCTTTAAGTTTCGAAAATCTTTGTTTTTTCAGCCGTTAGTAGAGATGTGCATGAGCCAGGTTGGTTCTAGGGTCTGCTGGCTTGTCCAAATCCAAAAATTTATGGGGCACACTCTTAGTGCAGATGAAGAAACCAATCGCTGCTAACTGTAGAAAATAAGTTGGACCTTCTGTGGGTCAGTAGAATCGGTTGATAGCTGAGTTGATGGTGAAATTGGTTGGACTTCGTTTACTCAAGTGCAAAGGCCGGCCCCTAAAAGAGTTGGCATAATAAGGTTTAAGCGCGCATAAACTTGCAAAATCAGGCAAGGAAAAGAAGAAAGTAGGTCATCTTCGACCTCTGCAACCGCATCAAATGAACTCCGAATCGGCCTCTGGCTCCGCCTTCGGCTCAAGCGATTACACAAGCCTGATGCAAGATCTGATAACGGCTTGCGAATCCTTCCGTTTCTCATCATTCATGCCGCCGAATCACAACATAGCCCTCATCCGCTTGGAATCCGACCGAGTCGATGATTCTCAAAACCTAGAAGCGCTGAATCAAGACATAGCGGCTTCCTGGCAGTAGAGGATTTGTAGTTCTCTAGGCTCTAAGACATCAAAGTCCAGAGGCTAAGCATCGTTCGGAAGCTACAAAATACAACTAAGCAAACAAGAATACAAAACATAAAATATAATAAGTGATTAAAGGACCAGTCCAGTCAGTTACAACCATATGAAAAAATGATATATTCGGCAAGATCATGAAAAATGGAGCATTTTTTATTTTTACGGCATGCTCTGAATCGTTGTAGTTTTCGAGATAACTGCGTTTGAAATTTTGAATTTGTTACAAGCTCTTCGTTGTAATACACAAACTTTTTTGAATTTTTTGCGGAAAAATCGATTTTTGCATCGATTTTTTAAATTCTCATAAAATGAATATTGTAGCAATTTGTATAGCTAAATGAGACTAACAAAATGACACCAAAATTATCCAATTTGAACATTGCTTTGGGTTATTGAAACGAAAACATGAATCAGAATTTTCGTTTCAATAACCCAAAACAATGTTCAAATTGGATAATTTTGGTGTCATTTTGTTAGTCTCTTTTAGCTATACAAATTGCTACAATGTTCATTTTATGAAAATTTAAAAAATCGATGCAAAAATCGACTTTTCCGCAAAAAATTCAAAAAAGTTTGTGTATTACAACGAAGAGCTTGTGGCAAATTCAAAATTTCAAACGCAATTATCTCGAAAGCTACAACGATTCAGAACGTGCCGTAAAAACAAAAAATGCTCCATTTTTCATGATCTTTCCAAATATATCATTTTTTCATATGGTTGTTACTGACTGGACTGGTCCTTTAAGCGATCACCTATCATAGGTGTAACCCGGATTAACCATTGCGCACTAGAGACGTGTCATATGGGCGGTAAGGCATTAGGGTTGTGGTTGATGGAGGGTTTCTATAAAATCCAAAAATTTATGAACACATTCTTGCGTAGATACTTTTAGGATGCAGTCCAATGCTTATTTTAATTTTGGATAGTGAAGTAAGCTCAGGAAATTTTCTGGCTGGGGAGGGGGAGAGTTGAAAGTCTGAGGCGAGGCCGAGACGACTCAGAGCGTAACCAAAGGCCAAGTCGTTACGCGAGATTGAAGCAATAGCCGTACCCGGAACAAGGCTGAATTTTAATTTTTTTTAAAGGATATATACACTTATATTGATAAAGAAGCACCTGCATTAAAAGAATTCCCCTTCGGTTCGAATGTCGTCTATTTTCCAATTGGAATCAAGGTTTATATTCTTGGAGGGTTAGTATCATTACTTTTGATTTGGGGTTGTGTTATTACCTGGTTGTATATCTATCAGATGGATCAGGGGATAAAGAAAATGAAATCCCAAGTTTCTGAAAATGTGCATCGACTCCAACGCATGATGTTTATTTCTGTTCTAATTGAAGCTATCGCGTTTCAATTATTTATTGCTTGGCCACTTATTATTGCCTTTCTTCTAGCCATGTTATCAATACCATATGGAAGTTATCTCGTTTATATACTTTTTACAGCGATGAGTTTCCAAACTACGATTAGTGCAATAACTCAATTCTATTTTATTCGACCTTTTAGGGAAGCTGCCAAAAAATTACTTTTCAAATTTTGTTTTCTAAAAAGTAATTCAATTACCACTATACCGGTCTCTGTACAAAACGCAAGAAATTTGAATAATTAAGAGACGATATCTGGAAAATTCGAACCTAGGTGGGCATAGTGTTAAACGGTTCGAGCGGGCTCCAATTTGAACTTATTTAGTGAGATTAACACATATGAAAGTTTTTAAAAGTCATTTCGAGTCAAAACTCGCATCCCAAAAAATTCAAAACCTTGTTCGAAGCTCAAAAACCAGATTTTGCGGGCATTTTTTGAATTTTCTAACCTGTTTAAAACACCCAAGATAATTTTTTTCGACCAAAATTGCTATCTGGTCCATGTATTCCAATATGGAGAACATTTCTAACGTAGTTTCGAAAAATCTGAGAAAAATTTTTTTCAACTAACAAGTAAGCCTACCGTGTAATTGGCTCAAAAATCGAAGTTTCTCGGATTTTTTCGAAACCACGCTAGAAATGTTCTTCATATTGAAATACATCTGTTTGATTGAAATTTTGACCGAAAAAAAATTATCTAGAGTGTTTTAGATAAGTTATAAAATTCATAAAATGCATGTAAAATCGGGTTTTCGAGCTTCGGACATCGCTTTGAATTTTTTGAGACGCGAGTTTTGACTCAAAATGACTTTTAAAAACTTTCCTATATTTCACTAAACAAATTCAAATTGGAGCCCGCTCGAACCATTTAACGATAAAGGTGAACTTTCGAGATATCGTTTCTTAAAGTATTTGGAGGGGGTATGCAGTAAGACTGCGTGGGAACAGGTCCAATGACCAGAGAGGAAACAGCAGGGTACGGATCGGTAACCGGAACAGCCAAAATGATCGGAACTTAAGGGAACGGGAGCACAGCCCTGGTATGCAGCATACCATATGCTTTTTGACTTTATTTCTGTGATGTATTATTATTTTTGATAAATCTGATAAAATCTTAAAATATCAATATTTTTGCTACGAAACTGGATCATGAATCATAAGTGGGCAATCAGGGGGTAGAGAGGGGTATTATGCTGGGTTGGGTTCCCAAAATTTTGGGGAGGGGCTCTGTTTTACTTGATGAGCGTGTGATAGATCAAGAAGTAAGCAAAGAAACTCATTGTGTAGCCTAAGCCAAAGTCGATTCGGGTTTTCCTGCTCCAGAACCCCAATCTCATAGGCTCAATTTTATAGGGCACCACGGAAAATTTTGAACCTTAGCATAGTCTAAAAAAATTGTAATCGAAAAGGAGTTGGTGTCTTAATATCAGTTTCCATAACTAGTTATTTGTAGACATAGGGCTTGAAGTAGGCGAAAGGGATCCTCCTCCATGGACCAATTTTCTGGCTAATTTTTTTCCTTTTACTTAGTCGGTGCTCTGTGATCAGTTTCCAGTATAACCATGGTCTCAAATCAGATATCAAGAAAATTTTACATGTTATTCCAAAACACACAACTGTCACTCAGTATATTTATTTATAGTTAACAATTTTTTACCAAAAGGTGATAAAGCGCTGAGATTATAAGTAAATGAAAAAACATGTTGATTGCTATTAAAGGGGGGGGGAGTAAACTTTGCAGCAGCACTTCCGAAAAAATTTTTTTTTGAATTTTTGTAAAAATGACTTTTCTAGGGGTAATTTTATGCGAAAAATCGATTGCGCGCATCCTCGAAGCTTGAAAATGCTTCCTTGACCCTGATTCAGGGAAATAAGAGTGTGTATTGAAGCGGAAATATTAAAATTTTGGATTCAAAAGAAAAATCCAAAATTTTAATATTTTCGCTTCAATACACATCCTTATTTTCCTGAATCAGGATCAGGAAAGCATTTTCAAGCTTCGGGAATGCGCGCAATCGATTTTTCGCATAAAATAACCTAGGGGTTATGGTGATTTGAGAAGAAAAATCTAAAATTTTCATATTTTCGCTTCAATACACACTCTTATTTCCCTGAATCAGGATCAAGGAATCATTTTCAAGCTTCGATGATGCGCACAATCGATTTTTCGCATAAAATTACCCCTAGAAAAGACATTTTTGCAAAAATTCAAAAAAAATTTTTCCGAAGTGCTGCTGCAAAGTTTACCCCCTTTTTTATCATGCCAATTTACCATTAATTGCTTTTATATGATAACGAAATGACAAATCGCATAGAACTTTTAAAGAAAATATAAAATCTCTTCGATTTTAAAAAGTTCATAACACATGAGTCAAAGTGAGTTTGAAACGGAATACGTACGATCTCAATTTCAGCCGATTTTTGGAAAAGTTCAAAGAAATGAGCAATGTCCGTTTAATGGTGGATAAGGTTACCTGTGATAATAATAGCTATAGGTTGTTTTTTGGGAAATCACGAACTCAGGATTTTGAAGAAAAACTTTTTTTTAAATTTTCGTTTCAATTATAAATTAATAATAATTATAAATTAATACTGAAAATCAGGCAATAAAAGTAAGCAAATTTTTCTGAAAAACACGTAATTTTCAAAATGCTACTCCTCTGCCAAATTAACAGATTTTTGAGAAATTTTTCCGCAAAAATAAAAAGGAATTCTAGCTCTACAACACCAAGGTCTCTGATTTTGCAAATTTTGCTTTTTTCGTGAATAAAATTTTCTTCAAAACTTAGTACCACTATTTTTTTACAAAAAAAGCAAAATTTGCAAAATCGGAGACCTTGGTGTTGTATAGCTAGATTTCCTCTTCATTTTTGCGAAAAAATTTCTCAAAAATCTGTTAATTTGGTGGAGGAGTAGCATTTTGAAAATTATGTGTTTTTCAGAAAAATTTGCTTACTTTTATTGCCTGATTTTCAATATTAATTTATTATTGAAACGAAAATTTAAAAAAAGTTTTT
Organism: Acrobeloides nanus; assembly: GCA_900406225.1. NCBI lineage: Eukaryota > Metazoa > Nematoda > Chromadorea > Rhabditida > Cephalobidae > Acrobeloides > Acrobeloides nanus. The sequence goes on along the minus strand of OZJO01028764.1, from coordinate 2,909 downwards.
CTTCAAAATCCTGAGTTCGTGATTTCCCAAAAAACAACCTATACTGATAAATTTGATTATGATTCGTAGCCAGGATTTCATTTCAGAGGCGGGGGGGGGACAATTTACCAAAAATGATAAAAAAATGCCAATTTTTCGGGAGGAAAATGGTAAAAAATTGCATTTTTTCAGCCATCGGTAGATTTCAGGGGGACAATTGCTCGGATTGCCCCTCCCCCTAGCCCCTAATACGGATGGTTAGCTTTATATCACTTACAAGTCGGTTTAGTCGGCTCACATTGACACCAAGCTGGACGGTTTTAGGAGGTTAATTTTTTACAGAAAATTTTTTTCGAAAAATTGAAAAAATCAATTTTTTAACCCCCTAAATGAATTTTTTTTCGGAAAAAGCGGAATGTCAGTATCTTATATTAGTGTCTGGGCAACTTTAAAAAAAATAAATTATTAAATTCCATGTGCAGCATTTTTCTCTAGATCTGTTTTCGCCTAAAAAACAACCAAAACTCAACAAATTGATATTTTTAATTTTTTTCATATGGGGTTAAAAGATAACCCACACAAGTTATATATCATTTGAAGGCCCATACTTAGACAAAATTCATGGCGTTTAAATTTTTTGGCACTAGGTCATCCCTTACCCTTACGGTCAATCTTTACTGATCTTTCCTTACCGGTCATTTCTTACGCGGACATTCCTTACCGGTCATTCCTTGTTCTACAAAGTTGCCATTGAGATCACGACCAGTGTCGCTTCACGAGTACTTACATGTCGAGTAGTATAAGAGTACATTACTCAACTCAATCTTTCGATTTCAGTCGAGTAGTGTACACTACTCGATTCGTCATTCGAGTAGTGTACTCGAATACAACACTGATCCCGACAAACAACTTTGTAGAACATCACTTTTTGCGAAAAAATGTAGAATGACCGAGTAAGGAATGACCGGTAAAGGATGGCCGATAAGAGTTGACCGGTAAGGATCGCCCGTAATGGTAAGGAATGACCTAGTGCCAATTTTTCCGAAAAAAATTTTCTGTAAAAAATTAACCCTCTAAAACTGCTGGAGGGTGTGATACAACAGTGGTATAAAAATCAAACGGTACGCAGCGCCGAGGGGCTGCGTGAAATTTTTAAGCTTTTACTTATTGAAAAAGCAAAATATTAGCTTTTATTTGTACTTGATGTTATTCTCTAAGCGAGTTAATAGCTTTTACATTTGAACAGATGTATTAATTATAGGTTGTTTGGAAAGTATTATTTTTTTCATCATTCTGAAAGATTTTCTGAACATATTTAATGAGACGTTTTTCTTTTTATTAACTATTTGAGCTAAATGAAGAACTTAATTATTTCTTGTAAAAACTTATTAATGTTTAAAAAATAGCTTATAAAAAATAATTTAATAAAAAATAAATTTTAGAGACGCTTTCTTGAACACTCGAAGGTCCAGGCGACAAGTGTTAAAGGACCAGTCCAGTAATTTACAATCATGTGAAAATGATATATTCGGAAAGATCATGAAAAATGGTGCATTTGTTGTTTTTACGACATGTTCTGAATCGTTATAGTCTTCGAGATAATTGCGTTTGAAATTTTGTTACAAGCTCTTCGTTGTAATAGACAAACTTTTTTGAATTTTTTGCGGAAAAATCGATTTTTGCATCAATTTTTTAAATTTTCATAAAATGAGCAGTGTAGCAATTTGTATAGCTAAATGAGACGAACAAAATGACACCAAAATGATCCAATTTGAACATTGTTTTGGGTTATTGAAACGAAAATTCTGATTCATGTTCTCGTTTCAATAACCCAAAACAATTTTTAAATTGGATAATTTTGGTCTCATTTTGTTCGTCTCATTTAGCTATAAAAAATTGCTACAATGTTCATTTTATGAAAATTNAAAAATCGATTTTTCCGCAAAAAATTCAAAAAAGTTTGTGTATTACAACGAAGAGCTTGTAACAAATTCAAAATTTCAAACGCAGTTATCTCGAAAACTACAACGATTCAGAACATGCCGTAAAAACAAAAAATGTTCCATTTTTCATGATCTTTCCGAATATACCATTTTTTCATATGATTGTAAATTAATGGACTGGTCCTTTAAGGTAGCCGTGAAAGCTCAAGAAAATATCTATTAATAAATTTATTCTTCTCATCAAATTCAACCATGCTAAACTATTCTCTTGAAGTTTTCTACTCGCCTACTCTATTTCAAATTTACACTACGACTGTCTCAATTATTTTCGTGATTAACACTGCATCATTCGTATTTATTTCATATGCCATTATATTTCACGGCATGATTCTAGAAATGTATCGTTGGCTATTGCTTATAAGTCTTTTTTTGAATTATGTTGTTGACTTTATATTGGCTACAGGACATATTGTACCCTTATTACCTGTATTAATTGTTTATTTTGATGGCATTATAGGAAGATTTTGTGATTCTAAATTGATGGTTAGCATCTTTATTTCAGCAATGTTTATAAAAGTTTTGTCACTTGTTGTTGTTATAATGTATAGATATTCGATGACAACTACTGGAAGATTGCTAGAATTTTTTCAACAACCAAAAAATTTGTGGGGCACATTCTTAATGCATGTGTTAGTTGGATGCTGCCCGATGTTTATTTTAATTTTGGATACTGAAGTATGTTCAAGAAATTTTTTATGTCGAGGGGGAGTCTTTAAAGGGGGGGTATTTTTCTCTGGCCACGGTAGGTCGAAAAAATTTTTTTCTCAAAATTGGCTGATTTTTGGTACTCGGGGGTTTTCGGGCACGAGAAATCGATTGCGCGCATCGAAAAATTCTGAAAAAATTTTTTGGGGGTCAAAAAATTGAAAAAAATGCGTCAAAATTAGGGGTTATAAGTTTTAACCCCAACAAAATCATTTTTAGGGG
>OZJO01028757.1:0-14736 GCA_900406225.1 Acrobeloides nanus | reverse complement strand
TTGTCCGTCTTGACCGCGGACAAGCCTTGTCCGTCCCATGATTGTCCGTCTTGACCGCGGACAAGCCTTGTCCGTTCTATGATTGTCCGTCTTGACCGCGGACAAGCCTTATCCGTCCCATGATTGTCCGTCTTGACCGCGGACAAGCCTTGTCCGTCCCATGATTGTCCGTCTTGACCGCGGACAAGCCTTGTCCGTCCCATGATTGTCCGTCTTGACCGCGGACAAGCCTTGTCCGTTCTATGATTGTCCGTCTTGACCGCGGACAAGCCTTGTCCGTCTCACTCGATGTCCGACTTGTCCGCGGACAAGCCTTGTCCGTTGTTCATCCGGATGAACAAAGGGCGCATCCCTGGGTAAGCATGTGTAATAACACGAATTAACAAAGAAAGATTTGAGTTAATTTCTTGTTATTACACATGCTTACCCTGATTCAGGATAAGCATTTTTTGAGCATGTTTTTCGGATTCCTCGAATAAAATAACCCCAGGAATTCTTTGATTCAGGATCAGGGAAGCGTTTTCAAGCTTCGAAAATGCGCGCAATCGATCCCCCGCATAAATTTACCCCCTCCCCGGAAGGTCATTTTCAGGCAGAAAATCTAAACATTTCGATTTTCGCTTCAATACACACACTCAAATTCCTTTACTCAGGGAAACGTTTTCAAGTGTTGGAGAAAAATAATAAGAAATGACTACCTTCTTCACCAAAATATGCGCCTAATAGAGTGGATTGTAGTGCGGAGCTTAAACTTAGATTCAAGAGATTGCTCGCAACGTCTTCTGTAAACGCTCCACCAAATCCTAACATAGTTTGATATCTTGTTGAATCGTCTATTTTAATGGTAATTGTTGTTGGAGCTAAAATTATGCACAAATAATCATTGATTTAGCTTGTCTAGGCTACGAGGCATGAAAAGTCAAGATGTTATGAAGCTAAGTCAAAGTAGCAGCAAAAAAATTTCATGCGAGGAATCGATTTCGCGCATTCCCGAACCTTGAAAATGCTTCATTGATCCTGATTCAGGGAAATAAGAGTGTGTATTGAAGCGAAAATTCAACATGTATTAATTTACCTTGACCCTGAATCAGGGTCAAGGAAGTATTTTCAAGATCCGTAAATGCGCGCAATCGATTTTTCGCATGATTTTACCCCTATATAGGCTGTTTTGGCTAAAATTTTTTCAGAGATTAATCCCTAATTCTTACCCCCCTTTAGCGCTCTTTGAACGAAAATTAGTTGACAAAGTTTTCCCAAATTGTCAGTGACCTATCAATTAATTTTATAATGTTTGATAAATCATACAATTCGTGTCAATACACGGCATAATTCAAAAATCAAAGAGTCGGTGAATAAACGGCAATTTGTAAAAGTACGACTGCGCCGAACACGCCGAATGGGGCACCAAACGGGGCGCCGAACACGCCGAATGGGGCACCAAACGGGGCGCCGAACAAGCCAAAGGTCCAAATTAAGCTTAGGCCTAAGCCTAAGGCTTAAGTCTAGGCCTAGGCTTAAGCTTAGGCCTAGGCTTAAGCTTAGGCCTAGGCTTAAGCTTAGGCCTAGGCCTAAGCCTAAGTTTAGGCCTAGACTTAGGCTTAGGCCTAAGCCTAATTGGGATCCTTTGGCGTTTCGGCGCAGTCGTACTTTTACAGATTGCCGAATAAACCTGAATAAGGCAACATCCGAGTGCTGCTGCAAAGTTGACTCCCCCTTTAAAAATGCCTACTTATGTTTCCTATTGGTGTAAAATTGATGGTGCTGTTTTCAAATCTTTTTCCACTAATCGAAGAAACATATACGGCTGCTTCATTCGGATTCAGATTGACTAATGGCGGAAATTCATCACAATATGTCGCATTGCACACACAGACCATACTGGGTTCTGGTGCAGAAATGGTTTTCCTTATGCATGTTTTAAGGGAGAGATTGCCTAAACATTAAAGGACGAGGCCACTCAGTTACAATCATATGAAAAATGATATATTCGGAAAGATCATGAAAAATGGAGTATTTTTTGTTTTTACGGCACCATCTGAATCGTTTCCCCCATCGAGATAAATGCATTTGAAGATATGAATTCGTGTACATGTTTTCGTTGTAATAATCAAACTTTTTAAAATTTTTTGCAGAACAATCGTGAAAAAATAGCATGAATCGACAGAGAATTTTATGCTGAACAACTTTGCTAATTGAAGCTTGCGTAAAAAATTATTTTCTCCGATCAAAAATGCAAAATAAGTTTAAATTCATGTAGGGGTTTTCGTTTCAATATACAAAAATTTAAACTTATCTTACATTTTTGATTGGAGAAAATCATTTTTTTGCCCAAACTTCAATTAGCAAAGTTGGTAGCATAAAATTCTCTATCGATTCATGCTATTTTTTCACAATTTTTCCGCAAAAAATTCAAAAAAGTTTGATTATTACAACGAAAGCATGTACACGATATTGAATTAGACCATTGTTCCAATATTTTATTTCTTCGTTCGAACGGGGCCGATTTTTGACTACAATCATCTACAAACAAATCTTAAAAATCGGCTCCGTTCAAACGAAGAAATCTAATTCAATATCAGAAAATCGGAAAAAAATTTTCGCGTTGAAACGCAGTTATACCCTGATTTTCAGGGTCAAACTTAATTTTTCACGCTTCGAAAATCGATTTTTCGCCTAGAAATTACCCTAAATCGATTTTTAGAAAAAAATCGGAAAAAATTGTTTTTCGATTTTTCGAGAATGGGCCATAAATGTTATGCCTCCTTTAAAGTAGTAATTTATTGAAAGACTTTTACCATGCAAGAAGCATAAAAATAATAAAATTAACCAATATTTCATGTCGAATATACAAATTTCTTTTTTAACAATAGAAAGAGATAGAAAATGATTGAATTTTCGACTTATTGGTAAATTGAAATAAAAAGAGATTTTTTGTTATCGAACAGACTATAATTTCTATACTTGAACAAGTGATCTTCGATGATAAGTCTTGAAGAATGGCAAACGAGGACAAAGGAGAAGAGAACAAAAAACAAAGGAAAATGAGGTATAACTGGCCTGACGCAAGCTTCATGCGCCGTTTTTACTGATCGTTGGGAAATATTAGGTTGGTGCATAATTATCCACACTTTATTTTGTGCGTATATATCTTATGTTTTTGACATTTTGATTCAATATTTTTTTATAATATTATTGTCCTTTTATAATATTATTGTTTTTTTAGAATATTATTGAAAAGTGCGTACTCATAACCATAACACCTTCGCCATATTATGCTCTACCACTTCGAAAAAGGCCATACCGCTGCCGAGGCATTTCGGGACCTCAATGACCTCTTTGGCGAAGGAACAATCGGTCGAAAAACGGTCTATGAGTGGTTCGATCGATTCAAATCTGGAGACACAAGCCTGGAGGATAAACCCGGAAGAGGCCGCCCTTCTGATTTCGATGATCAAGCCCTTTTGGCGGCCGTGGAAGAGGACGAGAGCCTGACAACGCAGATCCTGGCCGAGCAGTTCAACGTCGACCATGGATCGCTTTAAAGAAGAGGGACTTTTTCGCCCGTGGAATCGACCGTCTTCCGGCCAAATGGGAAGCAGTATGCGAAGTTGATGGTGAATATGCTCCAGAATAATAATTTGAGTTATTTTTATTGTTTAAATTATATTTATTTATAATAGATAGCAAATAAATTCAACGAATTTGAGACAGATGAATCAAATATCCTACTGCATTCAACGTGTAATGTGTGTATGTATGTCCAGACGATCTCGGGAACGCTTGATTTAAACTAGAGTCGTACGGGACCGGGACTAGAATTTTCAAAGTTTTCGGGATTTTTTGAAAAAAATTTTTCAAAAATCCTAATGGTCCCCATCATACATGGGCAAGGAGAGGTACTGTACCCCCCCCTAATTCGTCGTATCGGGGAAAAAATTAATGACCAATTCGTATTTTGACGGCGAATACGTCCAATACATATATACGAATTCGTGTTTGACTACGATTTCGTATTTCCAATTCGTAGGGTCCAAAAAAAACGAATTTGTAGTGCCGAAAAATGCTACTCCAAAAATCGCAAAAATTCATGATTTTTAGCTACTCTGTAATTTTATGCTTTATATAATTAGATTGAATATATGAACGAAACGTTTTAATTCCAAACTAATGTGACTAAAGATCTTGGCTCTATATCCAAACGGAGCTCTTTTCCAGTAAGACCAGCATCTTGAATAGAAACTTGGTATGTAGCTGTCATGTTACGATTTTGTAAAACAACAACATGTTGGTACTCTGGCGTTATAAACGCTACTCCATCCAAATCGTTTCGTGAGTTACCTCTGTCAAAAGTTAACTCGATTCGTACTGAATTTGGTCGCACAAATTTGCTAAAAATGCAAAAAATAGTTAAAAATGGTTAATTTGACTACCTAAAATGTCCCATAGCATAATATGTAGGATTTTTATAAAATTCTTGGCTGGTTTCGTTGATTATTATAGGATTATTAATTGCACCTCCATGTGACCATATCATCCAATCCATCCACCCTGTTACCCAATTTTGGAAGTCCTAAATTGGGCCGTATGCACAACTGACGCTAAAGCTAATAGCGCTAACGCTTTAGCTGTAACTAACGCGAATAGTTGCAGTTGTGCAAACTAGCTACAGCTATTAGCGTTAGCTACAGCTGTTAGCATTGCAGCTTTTAGCTATAGCTAACGCTAATAGTTGCAGTTATGCATACTAGCTACAACTATTAGCGTTATCTGCAGCTATTAACGTTAGCTACAGTTTTTAGCGTTAGCTACAGCTATTAGCATTGCAGCTTTTAGCTGTAGCTAACGCTAATAGCTGCAGTTGTGCATACTAGCTATAACTATTCGTGTTAGCGCTAGTTTTCGCGTCAGTTGTGCATACGGCCCATTATGTAGATTGAAAATAAATGAACCTCAATCATATCTGAAGCATATGCAATACCACTATTCCAATCACCTAATATCTGCGGGTCGATAATTCCTCCTATATATCCAACACATGCCTAAAAACCATATATTTCCTCCCATCAAAAGTTTACCTCCGATGCGAAAAGAGTATAATTAGGATGTCTGTTATGAGTTTCGGTCAACGTTTCTTTAGCAGGCGTTAAAAAATCTTCATACCAATGAACGGCAATTCCATTAACATATTTGGCGGCTTCTGGATCGTTTAGGACCTATGAAAAAATTGAAAGAAACGCTTCCCTGATTCAGGGAAGGCGTATTATGTATTGAAGCGAAAAGTCGCAAAAATGCGATTTTGGCCTAAAAACGACCCCTTTTGGGGTAAAAATGTGCGGGGAATCCGAATTGGACATTGAGAAAATGTCTCGGATTCAAGAAAAGCTGTATATCGACGCGAAAATTCGTAATATTTTTCGTCGATTTTTGATGAATTTTTCGATTTTTAATGAATTTGTCGAATTTTTTTAACTTCTTACAACATCAGCAAAATTTGGTAGCAACCATCTTTGATCATCCATTATCATAAGAAATATATCTTTTGTTAAAGGATGGTTTCGTAAGGTTGGACCCAATAAGCCTTTAATAAAATCTCTAAAAATTTTAAAATAAAGTTGATAACCATGATTGTAGATTACCGATGCATCTCAGCATTCATAAACATCCCCTTCCACTCAACCATAATACCAGAAACTGGCTCATTTTGNTGTTAAAGGATGGTTTCGTAAGGTTGGACCCAATAAGCCTTTAATAAAATCTCTAAAAATTTTAAAATAAAGTTGATAACCATGATAGTAGATTACCGATGCATCTCAGCATTCATAAACATCCCCTTCCACTCAACCATAATACCAGAAACTGGCTCATTTTGAACGGTCATGCCCCAAAAGTGAATTCCTTGTTCAGCATATGCTTCAAAATATCTCAAATTTTTATTTTAACGCTAATAACCTAATAGGGCAAATCAGGACAGGGCAGGACAGTGCAGAGCAAACCAGGGCAGGCCAGAGATGGCACTATAAGAAAGGCCAAGCAGTTTAGTTAGGGCATGATAAGTTAGAAGAAGATATAGGAAAGAATCAAATGGTTGAACAAAACTACAAGGTGATTTAAAAGTTGGAGCTACTACACAATAGGGTGAGGGAGTCACTCACGTGAAAACATTTTCAAAATTTTTTCCTGGAAATGACCCCTCTAGGAGTGAAACATGGGGAATCTGAATTTGACATTTTCGAGGCGAAAAAACACTTTCCTGATTCAGGGAAGGTCTGTGTATTGAAGCGAAAAGTCGCAAAAATCGCATTTTTGCGAGGCTTGGGCTTAGGCTTAAGCTTGGGCTTAAGCCTAAGCACAAATAATAGACATATTTTTTTCAACTCACTTGATAAAATAATTAGCCCAAGTTCTATAGTAAGGTCCATTCATATCCCCTTTAAGCTGACTGTTAATATCACCACCGCCGAATTTCCCACTTGCCTTCATCCATGCTGGTGCTGACCAAGGCGTAGCAAACAGTTTCAGCTTGTCACCAACCAGTTGCTGCACGCCTTTTATTACTGGAATTTTGAGTAGGAAGTCGACATCGGTCAAATTAAAATGATTCAAGTCAAAATCATTTGGGACGTTATCATCGGTGTCTTCATACCCATCGATGTCGCCTCCTTCCATGGGAACGCGCCCGATGGTATATCCGATGCCTGAAATTTAAGAGAGAGATATAAGTACATGTGTATAAACAAACCGGAAAATGCTTTCTTGGCCCTGATTCAGGGAACTAAGAATGTGTATTAAAGCGAAAATATGAAAATTTGGAACTTTTCTCCTGAAAATCATCGTCCTTGGGGGTTATTTTATGCGAGGAATCCGAACAACATTCTCTCGATTCGAATAAATTCTTCCCTGAATCAGGGCAAGCATGTGTAATAACATGGAAATAACAAAGAAAGATTTGAGTTAATTTCTTGTTATTACACATGCATTTCTTGAAAAACGCTTCACTGACCCTGATTCAGAGAATCGAAGTGTATTTATTGAAGCGATGATCAATTTTTGCTATAATACAACAATTTCTCTTTGATTCAGGGTTAGTGAAGCGTTTTCAAGCCACGGGAATGCGCGCAATCGATTCCCCACATAAATTTATCCCCAGAAAACCTAAAAATTTTCGATTTTCGCTTCAATACAGACTCCGATTCTCTGATTCAAGGTTAGTGAAGCGTTTTCAAGCCTCGGGAATGCGCGTAATCGATTCCCCCGTATAAATTTACCCCCAGAAAATCATTTTCAGGCAGAAAATCTAAAAATTTTCGATTTTCGCTTCAATACACACCCTCCGATTCCCTGATTCAGGGAAGCGTTTTCAAGAGTTGGAAAAAAATAATGAGAAATGACTACCTTCTTCACCAAAATATGCGCCTAATAGAGTGGATTGTAATGCGGAGCTTAAATTTACATTCAAGAAACTGAATGCAACCTTTTCTGTAAACGCTCCACCAAATCCTAACATAGTTTGATATCTTGTTGAATCGTCTATTTTAATGGTAATTGTTGTCGGGGCTAAAATTATGCACAAATAATAAGTCAGAATTATAAAAAAATGTTGCTAATCGACTCAGCTCGCCGAGTGCTTCAAAACGAGTGCCATATCATGGGTTTTGGGGATATCCCATGGCCGAGTGGTTAACGCATTCGGCCTTCACTCAAAGGGCGCGACTTCGATCCCGCGCTAAAAAGTCAATTTTTTATTTTGTTGTTAAAAGTCATGAAAATTTTTGCATATCCATATTTTTATGCGGGGAACAAGTCGCAAAAATCGTGTTTTTGCAAGGCTTGAGCTTAGGCTTAACTATTATTTTTTCCATGAAAACTTTTGGAAAAATGAAAAAATCTGAAAAAAGATATTTTTCGATTTTTTTCATGGGAAAATAATAGCGCCTTGTGTTCCCCGCATAAAAATGTGAAATGCAAAAATTTTCATGACTTTTGACAACAAAATAAAAAAATGACTTCTGAGCGCGGGATCGAACCCGCGCCTTTTGAATGAAGACCGAACGTGTTAGCCACTCGGCCATGGTGATGTTCATTTTATGAAAATTTAAAAAATCGATTTTTCTGCAAAAAAATTCAAAAAAGTTTGTGTATTAAAACGAAAACATGAACAATTTCAAGCGCAATTTTCTCGAAAACTACAACGATTCAGAACATGTCGTAAAAACAAAAAATGCTCCATTTTTCATGAACTTTTCGAATATCAACAAAAAATGGGCAACTTTTTTCCCACTGGATTGATCCTTTAAAAATGCCTACTTATGTTTCCTATGGGTGTAAAATTGATGGTGCTGTTTTCAAATCTTTTCCCACTAATCGAAGAAACATATACGGCTGCTTCATTCGGATTCAGATTGACTAATGGCGGGAATTCATCACAATATGTCGCATTGCACACACAGACCATACTGGGTTCTGGTGCAGAAAAGGTTTTTCTTATGCATGTTTTAAGGCATAGACTGTCTAAACAGGGGGTCCAGTTTGCGACCACCTCTCGAAAGAAAATTTTTTTGAAAAGTACCATTTTAGGATAATTTTGCTATGAAAAATCGATTGCGCGCGTTCCCGAAGCGTGAAAATACTTCCTTGACCCTGGTTCAGGGAATATATAGATTTTTTCTACCAAAAAAGCACTAGTACTTGGTTTGAAAAGACGTTTCTCCATCAACAAGCATGAAATTACCCCTAGAAATATGATTTTAAGGGAAAATTTTGAAAAATTTTCGATTTTCGCTTCAATACACACATCTATTTACTTGAATCAGGGTCAAGGAAGCGTTTTCAATCTTCGGGAATGCGCGCAATCGATTTTTCGCATGATTTTACCCCTAAATAGGGTCATTTTACGAAAAAATTTTCTTCCCAAATGGTCGCAAAATGCACCCCCTTTAAAGTAATAATTCTTGAATGACTTTTACCATGCAAGAAGCATAAAAGTAATAAAATTAACCAATATTTCATGTCAAATATACAAATTTCTTTTTTTAGCAATAGAAAGAAATAGAAAATGATTGAGCTTTCGATTTATAGCTACAATGTATTTGGTAAATTGAAATAAAAAGAATTTGTTTCTGTTATCGAACACACTATAATCCTTGAACTAGTGATCTTCGATAATAAGTCATGAAGAATGGCATTCGAAAAACGAGGACAATAGAGAACAAAAAAACAATGGAAAATGAGCTATCACTGGCCTGACGCACGCTTCGTACACCAATATTACGCTGTTATTACTGATGATAAGCAATTTGTATTCTTTAGAGTTCAACGGCAGCATGGCTCAGTTGGTTGGCCGCCATACATGAGTATTCTCACTAACAGTTACACCCCTCTCATGTTGCATACAAAATAAAAATATATGCACATGTGACATGTCGGTGGAAAATTAAAAAATTGCAAAAATTCATGGTTTTTAGCTACTCTGTAATTTTATATTTTATATAATTAGATTGAATATATGAACGAAACGTTTTAATTCCAAACTAATGTGACTAAAGATCTTGGCTCTATATCCAAACGGAGCTCTTTTCCAGCAACACCAGCATCTTGAATAGAAACTTGGTATGTAGCCGACATGTTACGATTTTGTAAAACAACAACATGTTGGTACTCTGGTGTTATAAATGCTACTCCATCCAAATCGTTTCTTGAGTTACCTCTGTCAAAAGTTAACTCGATTCGTACTGAATTTGGTCGCACAAATTTGCTAAAAATGCAAAAAATAGTTTAAAATGGTTAATTTGACTACCTAAAATGTCCCATAGCATAATACGTAGGATTTTTGTAAAATTCTTGGCTAGTTTCGTTGATTTCTATAGGATTATTAATTGAACCTCCATGTGACCATATCATCCAATCCATCCACCCTGTTACCCAATTTTGGAAGTCCTAAATTGGGCCGTATGCACAACTGACGCTAAAGCTAATAGCGCTAACGCTATTAGCTGTAGCTAACGCTAATAGCGGCAGTTGTGCATACTAGCTACAACTATTAGCGTTAGCGTTAGCGCTAGTTTGAGCGTCAGTTGTGCATACGCCCATTGTGTAGATTTAAAATAAATGAACCTCAATCATATCTGAAGCATATGCAATACCACTATTCCAATCACCTAATATCTGCGGGTCGATAATTCCTCCTATATATCCAACACATGCCTAAAAACCATATATTTTCTCTCATCAGAAGCTTACTTCCGATGCGAAGAGAGTATAATTAGGATGTCTGTTATGAGTTTCGGTCAACGTTTCTTTAGCTGGCGTTAAAAAATCTTCATACCAATGAACAGCAATTCCGTTGACATATTTGGCGGCTTCTGGATCGTTGAGGATCTATGCAAAAATATTGAAAAAATGCTTTCCTGATTCAGGGAAGGCGTATTGTGTATTGAAACAAAAAGTAGCAAAAATGATATTTTTGCCTAACAACGACCCCTTTTGGGGTAAAAATGTGTGGGGAATCCGAATTTGACATTTATACAATTCCTCGGATTCAAGAAAAGATGTATCGATGCGAAAATTCGTACGCATTTTTTGTTGATTTTTGATCAATTTTTCGATTTTTGACGAAACTGATCAATCTTTCGATTTTTGACGAATTTTTCGATTTTTTTCAACTTCTTACAACATCAGCAAAATATGGTAGTAACCATCTTTGATCATCCATTATCATAAGAAATATATCTTTTGTTAAAGGATGGCTTCGTAAGGTTGGACCCAATAAGCCCTTAATAAAATCCCTAAAAATTTATTTTAAAAAAAGTTGATGATTTTAAGATTACCGATGCATCTCAGCATTCATAAACATCGCTTGCCACTCAACCATAACACCAGAAACTGGCTCATTTTGAACGGTCATGCCCCAGAAGTTAATTCCTTGTTCAGCATATGCTTCAAAATATCTAAAAATTTTTGTTTTAACGTTAATAACCTAATAGGGCAAATCAGGACAGATCAGGGGGGCAGGGATGGACAGGACAGTGCAGGGCAAAGCAGGGCAGGTCAGAGATGGCACTATAAGAAAGGTCAAGCAGTTTAGTTAGGGCATGAAAAGTTAGGAGAAGATATAGCAAAGAATTAAATGGTTGAACAAAACTACAGGTGATTCAAAAGTTGGAGCTACTACACAATAGGGGGACACATGTGTTCAAAACCAGAAAAAGGCAAGAAAAATGTTGGAAAATGCCCCTAATGGGGGTTTTTTCATGCGAGGAATCGATTGCGCGCATATCCGAAGTGTGAAAACGCTTCTCTGATCCAGAATCAGGGTTTTTCGCTTCAAAAATGTCAAATTCGGATTCCCCGCATGTTTTTACCCATAGAAGACTCAACAATTTTTTCACGTGAATGACGCCCCTATTGTGTAGTAGCTCCATTGTTTTTGTTATGTGTCAATTGGATATAAAATTTCGGGACAGCACTTTTGAATCACCCTGTAAATAATAGACATATTTTTCAACTCACTTGATAAAATAATTAGCCCACGTTCTATAGTAAGGCCCATTCATATCCCCTTTAAGCTGACTGTTAATATCACCACCGCCGAATTTCCCACTTGCCTTCATCCATGCTGGTGCTGTCCAAGGCGTAGCAAACAGTTTCAGCTTGTCACCAACCAGTTGCTTCACGGCTTTTATCATTGGAATTTTGAGTAGGAAGTCGGCTTTGGTCAAATTAAAATGATTCAACTCAAAATCATTTATGACGTCATCATCGGTGTCGCCATCTTCCATTGGAACGCGCCCGATGGTATATCCGATGCCTGAAATTTGAGAGAAATAAATACAGGGTGGATAAAAAACTGGAAAACGCTTTCCTGACCCTGATTCAGGGAAATAAGAGTGTGTATTGAAGCGAAAATATGAAAATTTTGAATTTTTCTCCCGAAAATCATCGTCCTTAAGGTTTTATGCGAGGAATCCGAACAACATGCTTCCGAGTCGAATAAATGCTTCCCTGAATCAGGATAAGCATGTGTAATAACATGAAGTGAAAAATTCGAGTTAATTTCTTGTTATTACACATGCTTACCCTGATTCAGGGAAGCATTTTTTCGACTCGGGAGCATGTTTTTGGGATTCCTCGCATAAAATAACCTCAAGAATGATTATTTTCAGAAGAAAAATCCAAATTTTTCATATTTTCGCTTCAATACACACTTTTATTTCCCAGAATCAGGATCAGGGACGCGTTTTCAAGCGCAATCGATTCCCCCGTATAAATTTACTCCCAGAAAGATCATTTTCAGGCAGAAAATCTAAAATTTTTCGATTTTCGCTTCAATACACACATTCCGATTCCCTGATTCAGGGAAGCGTTTTCAAGAGTTGGAAAAAATGAGAAATTACTACCTTCTTCACCAAAATATGCGCCTAATAGAGTGGATTGTAGTGCGGAGCTTAAATTTACACCAAGGAGGCTGTTACAGACCGGTTCTGTAAACGCTCCACCAAATCCTAACATAGTTTGATATCTTATTGAATCGTCTATTTTAATGGTAATTGTTGTCGGGGCTAAAATTATGCACAAATAATAATTGATTTAGCTTGTCTAGGCTACGAGGCATGGAAAGTCAAGATGTTATGAAGCTAAGTCACTTTTTGCAGAAAAATCGATTTTTGCATCGGTTTTTTTCAATTTCATAAAATGAACATGGTAGCAATTTTTTATGGCTAAATGAGACGAACGAAATAACACCAAAATTATCCAATTTGAACATTGTTTTGGATTATTGAAACGAAAATTCTTCATGTTTTCGTTTCAATAACCCAAAACAATTTTCAAATTGGATAATTTTGGTGTTATTTTGTTCGTCTCATTTAGCTATAAAAATTACAACAATATTCATTTTATGAAAATTTACAAAATCGATACAAAAATCGATTTTTTTAGCAAAAAATTCAAAAAAGTTTGTGTATTACAACGAAAACATGTACACAAATTCAAAATTTCAAACATAATTTTCTCGAAAACTATAACGATTCAGAATATGTCGTAAAAATAAAAAATGCTCCATTTTTCATGAACTTTCTTCCGAATATCAACAAAAGATGGGCAACTTTTTTCCCACTGGATTGACCCTTTAAAAATGCCTACTTATGTTTCCTAGTGGTGTAAAATTGATGGTGCTGTTTTCAAATCTTTTCCCACTAATTGAAGAAATATATACTGCTGCTTCATTCGGATTCAGATTTACTAATGGTGGAAATTCATCACAATATGTCGCATTGCACACACAGACCATGCTGGGTTCTGGTGCAGAAAAGGTTTTTCTTATGCATGTTTTAAGGGATAGACTGCCTAAACATTAAAGAACCATTCTATATTCGAAGAGTTGGTCTCCATGAGAAAGAGCAGAAAATTCTGAGCATTTTTTGCTTTTGGACCACTACTTGAAAATCTAACGGTAAAAAGTTATGAGTAAAACAAAAAAATTTCAAACGAGTTTGTATATTGAAACGAAGAGCCTGCACGTGAAATTTTACGTTGAAACAATTTAATAAATTATTATAAAATTCAAATTCCTTGATGATTTAGGAAAAAAGATGGCATTTGTTATAACCCATCGAGATGAATAAAAACACCAAAATTATTGAATTTGAAAAATCTTTTGGGTTATTGAAACGAAAATTCTGATTCAGGCTAATTGTTTCAATAACCCAAAACATTCTTCAAATTCAATAATTTTGGTGTCATTTGATTCGTCTCGATGAGTTATAAACAAATGCCATCTTTCTTTTTTCCTAAATCATCAAGGAATTTGAATTTTATAATGATTTATTAAATCGTTTCAATGCAAAATTTCATGTGCAGGCTTTTCGTTTCAATATACAACTCTTTTGAACATTTTTTGTTTTGCTCATAACTTTTTACCATTAGATTTTCAAGTAGTGGTTCAAAAGCAAAAAAATGCTCAGAATTTTCTGCTTTCTCATGGAGATCAACTCCCCTGAAAGTAGAGACTGGTCCTTTAAAGTAATAGTTTATTGAATGAATTTTACCATGCAAGAAGAATAAAAATAATAAAATTAACCAATATTTCATGTCAAATATACAAAATTTCTTTTTTTAACAATAGAACGAATAGTAAATGATTGAACTTTCGAATTATTGGTAAATTGAAATTTAAAAAAAAAGAGATTGTCTCTGTTATCGAGCACACTATAATCCTGCTACTTGAACAAGTGATCTCGATGATAAGTCGTGAAGAATGGAATTCGAAAAAAACGAGGACAAAGAAAAAGGACATAAGCAAATGAGGTATATAGTCTGTTTCAAAAAGAGATTATCGTAACTTCTCGACCCCAGTTTCGAGCGATCCCATCCGATCTGGCGCCTGATAGATTTCATGTGTAAATAGAGGAACAAGAATTTTTGTCAAAAATGTAAAAATGGCTATAGCCATTACGAGGGTTTTCAGACAAAGTGATTTTCACAAAAATTGCAGCCCAGATAGGAGAATGCTAAGCTTATCTTAGCGCTAAGAAAATTGCGATTTTCGTTGAAAAATGGTAAATTTTTATCATTTTTGAAAAATGGTCAAATTTTACCATTTGGAGAAAAGTAAAATTTTTAAAATTTTCCATAATTCCCTTCTCCATCTTCAAAAAAGAATGTTGGTATATCAAAATACGATTAATAAATTTTTGGGTGGGGGGGGGGGATAAAAGTGCATAAAGTCCCCTTTAACACGCC
>OZJO01028752.1:0-25815 GCA_900406225.1 Acrobeloides nanus | reverse complement strand
AATTATCCAATTTGAACATTGTTTTGGGTTATTGAAACGAAAATTCTGATTCATGTTTTCGTTTCAATAACCCAAAATAATGTTCAAATTGAATAATTTTGATGTCATTTTGTTCGTCTCATTTGAAAGTTTTTGAGGATATTTGTTCAAGAATTTGATTAAGTTGAGAAACTTCGTCGAAAAGTTCATCCTCTGCTGCAGTTTGCTCGGCCAAAAGTTTTGTAAGGATTGAAAAATCTGCTTAAGCACTTTTTAACTCTGGATTAACATTCTTAACCTAAAGATGAGAATAAGGCCCCAGATCAGGCTTCAAAAATGAGGCAGCGGGGGCCGAGTTTTTCTCTAAGAGGTTAAAAACTAGAAGCCTAATTTCTTTTCTAAAATGATAATGGGACCTCAATCTAATAAACTCGCAGCAAGGTCGCATGGCTATATTTGAAAATTTTTTTCTAGAATCGTTGAGAGTCCAAAGATCATGCATTTTTTGAAAAAGTGCCCATTTTTGGGCCCCAACGCTTCTCGAAAAATTTTTACAAATGAAACTCTGGACCTTGGGTTTATTAGATTGAGATCCCATCAACATTTTAGAAAAGAAATTAGGCTTATAGTTTTTAACCTCTTAGAGAAAAGCTCAGCCCCCTGTTGAGCCCCCACAGCTCCCTTTTCGGAGCCTGCCCCAGATAATATTGCAAAATTTTTCTCTTTTCAGACCCCTATGGCATACAGATACTCCATTAATAATTTTATTAACATTAAATAATTTTATATCAAAAAAGTGCTCCACTCGCGCCCAAAATTCAGTCAAATTTCATGATTTTTATTGCTGACCACTGCCCTTTTAAGTATTTTGATGAGACGTGAGCAGGGTTGGGATCGCGGGAAAGAAAGCGCCCACCTGTGTATTATAACGAAAAAATTTTGATCTACAAAATAGCACTTTCACTTTTTGTTTTGCCCCTAGGAAAACTTAGAAAAATTGAAAAACTTTCCTTAAAATTCCAAATTCAAAAAATCTTATTGACAATCGGCGGGAAGTTTTTCAATTTTTCTAGGGGCAAAACAAAAAAGTGAAAGTGCCATATTTTAGATCAAAATTTTTGCTCTAAAAATAAAAATTTTTTATTGAAAATGATTTAGAAAATAATTTTTAAAATTAGAAACTTTGGATTTCGTTGTAATACACAGGTGGCGCTTTCTTTCCCAACCCTGGCCGCAAGACCAAAAACTATGCGTGGCAAAGACGTTGATTGAAATATTTGTTGTTTCATCGGTTGGTTTAATGTTAATGTCACTTCTATTAGTAGTTGTTTTGTCCGGTTTATAAAGCGTGTAAAAATTCTTTCTTTTGAAACGCTCAAGCCACATCAACATACATACATACAACAAAAGTTAGGAGCATATTATATTTGTTAATGTTAAGGGCAGTACCAAGCCTTTTTTCTAAAAAAATCATAAGAGGACCCTTATGTTTTTCGGGCCTTTGGCCCGTAAGGGGAGAGGGGTACTGGTACCCTTAGTACCCCCTCCCCCCTGTGGCTACATCACTGACTGTAATAAAATTAAACTTTTCAAAATGACAGGGTTCTCCCGAAGCGTGAAAACGAATACTTTTCGTGAAAATGAGTCTTTTATACTGCAATCAGGCAAACTAAATTTGTAAGGCAAGACGAGAGAAGATGATCGACACCATTTCATAGAGGCATCTCTCAAAAAAATTTTCACGGCCATACATGAATGCTATCTTGCTATACTCGTCACGTTCAGTAAAGAAAAAGGTGGTGGTATTGGGTCAAAATAAACAAAAAATATCGCTAAACTTAGCTCGCTGAGCGCTTCAAAAAGAGTGCCACATCATACGGTTTTGGTGGTTTGACCCATGGCCGAGTGGCTAACGCCCTCGGGCTTCACTTATAGGGCGCAAGATCAATCCCGTGCCCAAAAGTCAGGCAAATTTCATTAAAATTTTTGCCACATCCTTATGAGGGGAACACTATGGCTCTATTTTTCTATGAAAACTTTTGGAAAAATTGAAAAAATATTTAAACTAGTTCCAAGCGATTTTTTCAAATTTTCCAAAAGATTTTATGGAAATTAACAGGTCTCGTGTCTTCCTCGCATAAAAATGTGGATATGCAGAAACATCCATAACTTGTGACAACAAAAAATGACTTTTGAGAGTCAGGATCGAACCCTGGCCCTATGAATGAAGGCCGAGTGCATTAGTCACTCGGCTATGGGTCAAAACCACAATACTGCATGATATGATACAATACTCGGAGCTGATCAAGATAAGGTGGGCCACCAACGTGGTCCAAAATCGAAAAATTTCAAAGTTCCAAAATTTTGAAAAAAGGACCTTATAGGGATAAATTTTATGCAAAAAATTGATTTTTAACGGTTTTAGATCGTGAAAACCACTTTCTGACCCTAAAAAATCGATTTTTACCTTCCTGGAGCACCCCGGGTAATGCAAAATGGTGGGTCTCTCCGAAAAAATAGATTTTTCAAGATCAGGGAGTGGTTTTCACGGTCTAAAACCGTTAAAAATCGATTTTTTGCATAAAATTTACCCCTATAAGGTCTTTTTTTCAAAATTTTGAAACTTTGAAATTTTTCGATTTTGGACCACGTTGGTGGCCCACCTTATCTTGACCAGCTCCCAATACTCTTTGTGAAGTGCTCATCGAGGTGAGTAAATTGGCGACATTTATGTTTATTTTTGATCATTGCCAAATCTTTTTTGGTATTTTTGACGTGAGACCACGACGAGCCAACGCCCATAACAAAGATCTTGATCTAAACGCGTAACAAAGATCTCGATCTAAACGCGTAACAAAGATCTCGATCTAAACACGTAACAAAGATCTCGATCTAAACGCGTAACAAAGATCTCGATCTAAACACGTAACAAAGATCTCGATCTAAATGTTTTTTTTCATCGGTTAGATTTTAGTTCAATGTTAATGTCATATTCTATAAATAATTATTTTTCCCGGTTTACACTACGAGTAAAAGTTTGTATTTTGAAACGCTCAATCCGCATCAACATTTTTGTTCAACTCATTTTTAAGGACAATTTTGAATTTGTGACAAAAACACAACACACATTCTAACATTGTAACAAAATTAGTCTTTTACGCCAAATTTTCTCTCGCCTAGTAAATAGCGATTTTTCGAGCAAAATGTGATAGAAAATTCACAAATGTACGGTTTTTCAAACTACCTTGTATAACTATACGAAAAGTTCTGTACGAAACGTGATTTATTTATTTATACGATCATGAAGATCGCGACATAAAATGACAAAACATCAAATAAAGTTTAAACATTAAACAACAACAAAGTTTTGTCCAGCATATACAATTAATCTACAAGCATGAAACATGTCCCAAAATAATCACAGCAATACATTAACAATTATTTATAATAACTTCATTTAATTTTAATTTAACTAAGGCGTTTCGAAGGCAGATAGAGGTAGTCTCGTTAATTCGCTAGGTAATTTGTGATAAGCTTTAGCCGCACGGACCTTGAAGAATTCGTTTCTAATGTTTTTCTTAGATTTAGGTATGATGATACCCCTAGGATTTGTTCTAGATGAATGAAAATCTGTGAATGTTGACAATGTTGACATTTTAAATTAAGTTGCAACATTGAAAAACACCAATTTTTTGAAAGGTCTGGATATTGACACGAAAATATGAGTTTCGCTCAAAAAGACCGATTGGATCGTATTCAGCATACACTCTTACCCACTACTGAAAAAAAATTTCATCGAAAGCGGATGAAAAATATGAAATTAGAGCATTTTTTGAGCCACAAGTACTTATCGAACAACCCAATACCATATAAAAGCATGTATTTTATTTTCTCAGAAAAAGGTAGCGATGTGATTTTTTTAGAGCGCTTTTTTTTAATCATGGGGCGTCCATGAGTAGAATTAGCAAAAACTTTTTTTACTCCGAAAATGTTTGTTGTTAAACAATTCCGTAGTGTTCCTTGTAAGGGGTCAATTGTTAAAAAAATTTTTTTTAATTTTCTACACTGCCCTATTTTGGACCCCACTTTTCACAAAGTGACCACAAACCGCACCCCTCCCCCCCCTTTAAAGGGGGTGCAGATCAATCTCGGTTGAAAAATTTTTTCTTTCGAAAAGTGACTTTTTAGTGGTAATTTTATGTGGGGAACACGAATCTGACGTCAGACTATGAAAAAAATTTTCGACCGAGATTGACCCCAGATCTGCACCCTCTTTAACAAAAATTAAACAAAAATATTGGAATATCTGATTTTGGTGATGATCATGTTCAACAATGGGACAATTTTGACATTATCCATATTTCTTTTGTGAATCAGAGGCATTTGATCCATTATTATTGGCTATAAATATAAATTTTTATAATTAATAAACGGGCATCGAGCTCCTTCGGAGCTCAGGGGCGTGCATGAAAGAGCGCCTCAGGCTCAACGGATTCTTCGAGGGTGACTCCTAGCGGCGACTTTTAGCAGCTGTTCCGATCGGCACTCAAAAAAAGTAGAAGTTGTTACTTTTTTGGTATTAGGATTTTTTGATGGGGTGCAGCTCAGAATTTAAAAAATCAAACTTGTACATGCTTTGCACAAATATTCAGTCTTGTCATTGTTTCCTGTGGATTCGTATTCCCAAGTAAATTTGGTTCCAGGTAACCTATTTGATTCGGTAACAAATTGACCTGGTTTTGATTCGGTAACAAATTGATCTGGTTTCGATTCGGAATTGGTATTTGAATCCATTATAGAATCTAAATATTTTGTCCTTTAACAAAAAAAGTCCTTCGACCGAATCGCTCTCTGCACTAAAAAGCAAGTCCATCGCTTTTAGGCACCAGATTCGCTCTTTATCGAGAGGTACCCCCCAAAAAGCAACTTTGGATCTACAGCGTGGTCCAAAAAAATGTCGTCTGAGTGATTTTTGATGATTTTGGGACCCGGAAGTTTGTCTCTAAAAATGATCCCTATGGTAATTTTATGTGGGGAAATCGATTACGTGCATTCCCCAAGCGTGAAAACGTTTCCCTGATCCTGATTCAGGGGAAAAACGGTGTGTTTATTGAAGCGAACATCGAAACATTTAGATTTTTCTCAGAAAATAGACTCTCTAGGAGTAATTTTATGCTGGGAATCGCTTACGCGCATTCCCAAAAGCCTGTTCTGATTTGAAAAGAAAAATATTAGAATTAACAGAAAAATGTTACTTTTCGCTTGAATAAATCAGTTTTCACTGAATCAGGGCCAGAGAAGCATTTTCAGGCTTCGGGAATGCGCGCAATCTATTCCTCACATAAATTACCCCTATAGGGATCATTTTTAGAAAAAATTTCTGGGTCCCAAAATCATAAAAAAATCACTCAAGCAACATTTTTTTGGACCACCCTGTAAAGGCTTTGAGAATAAGGCTGAGTTATGCGATGAAAATTCATCCTTTCTACACTGGAAAAAAGGTTGATCCGGCCGGCACAAGCTGCGACTCCGAGCGGTTCCTCCAACCGGTACTCCGATCAACAAATTTACTCGAAAAATCACAAAATGGGGTTATTTTAGAAAAACATTTTAAAAAATTTTGGCAAATTTACTCGAAAAATCACAAATGTACGGTTTTTAGCCACCTGTGTGTTTTTAAAAATTGCAAAAAGTTTGAGTATGAAACGACCCGGCTTTATAATGTCAATTATGTTGTAAACGAATGTTCTTTGATGATTCAAATGTTCTTTGATGATCTATTCACTAGGCGAGAGAAAATTTGGCGTAAAATGTCTAATTTTGTTGCAATGTATAGAATATGTGTTGTGCTTTTGCCACAAATGCATGTGAAAAAATTCTGTTCAAAAAATTAGTTGAACAAAAATGATGTGGCTGAGTGCTGCAAACTACAAACTTTTACTCACCATTGCCAGACAAAATAATGATTTATTGAAAGTGACATAAACATTGCACCAAAGTCTAACCGATGTGAAACAATTATTTAAATCGAGATCTTTGCCACGCATGGGCGTTGCACATCAAAAAACTTAGAATCAAAAATCTACCCTGTTGAACTGGGGATTTTTCTATGCGAGAAAACAATTTATATAAAAATCTTGAAAGCATTTCCATGATCCAGTCCAAAAATTGGATTTTTTCGTTTTTTAGAGGTTTTTTCTAATTCAGGGAAGCGTTTTCATGAATTTTTAATGCTCAAAATCGATTCCTCGCATAGAAAATCCCCATAGGGCTATTTTTTGAAAAAATTTTAAACATTTTTTGGATCAATTTGCTCGAAAAATCGTAAATGTACGGTTTCCCTATTAAGAAAATGAATTTTACAAAAAATAAGTCTCGCATAATTTCCATGTACTTTTTTGCACTTTCCATCATCCGGCTTCTATCTCATTTTTTAAAATTAAATGGATGTAATCCTTACGAGAAAATATTCTTGGAAGACCAACAGTCCATCTTTGATTCCCATTAGTACCAACAATTCTGAAATAAGTCTCTGGATCATGAAAATCCGTCTCCACAGAACCAATACATGATTTGGTAGTCTTAAATCACACATGCGTTCATCTTCCACCGTACTAGCTTCCAATTTGTATTGATTCCCCATAACATCGCCATGAAGCATAGTATAACAGAATACTACAGTAACATCTGCATCTGTTTCGATGAGATTATCATTTAGTACAAGGTAGCTTGAAAAACCGTACATTTACGATTTTTCGAGCAAATTGATCCAAAAAATGTTTAAAATTTTTCCAAAATAGCCCTATGGGGATTTTCTATGCGAGGAATTGATTTTGAGCATTAAAAATTCACGAAAACGCTTCCCTGAATTAGAAAAAACCTCTAAAAAACGAAAAAAATCCAATTTTTGGACTGGATCAGGGAAGTGCTTTCAAGATTTTTACATAAATTGTTTTCTCGCATAGAAAAATCCCCAGGGGTTATTTTAGAAAAACATTTTGGCAAATTTACTCGAAAAATCACAAATGTACGGTTTTTAGCCACCTGTGTGTTTTTAAAAATTGCAAAAAGTTCGTGTATGAAACGACCTCGCTTTATAATGTCAATTATGTTGAAACGTTTGAATTCAAATGTTCTTTGATGATCTATTCACTAGGCGAGAGAAAATTTGGCGTAAAATGTCTAATTTTGTTACAATGTTAGAACATACCAAAATAATGAAAATTTTAAAATACTTCGAATTAAAAATCTATCCTGTTGATGTGCGTTGGCTAGTTGGTCTCAAGGCCCATCAGAATACCGTGTGATAATGATAAAAAATAAATGTCGCTAATTTACTCAGCCAGCCGAGCCTTCAAATTTTTTCATTTGAATTTGTGGCAAAAGTACAACACACATTCTATACATTGTAACAAAATTAGACATTTTACGCCAAATTTTCTCTCGCCTAGTGAATAGATCATCAAAGAACATTTGAATTCAAACGTTTCAACATAATTGACATTATAAAGCGAGGTCGTTTCATACACGAACTTTTTGCAATTTTTAAAAACACACAGGTGGCTAAAAACCGTACATTTGTGATTTTTCGAGTAAATTTGCCAAAATGTTTTTCTAAAATAACCCCTGGGGATTTTTCTATGCGAGAAAACAATTTATGTAAAAATCTTGAAAGCACTTCCCTGATCCAGTCCAAAAATTGGATTTTTTTCGTTTTTTAGAGGTTTTTTCTAATTCAGGGAAGCGTTTTCATGAATTTTTAATGCTCAAAATCAATTCCTCGCATAGAAAATCCCCATAGGGCTATTTTGGAAAAAATTTTAAACATTTTTTGGATCAATTTGCTCGAAAAATCGTAAATGTACGGTTTTTCAAGCTACCCTGTACTAAATGATAAATTTAAATCACCTTACAAGAAATTTAAACAAATGAAAGAGGAATACTGTCAATAGAATCTCTAAGTCGTACCATCTAGTTTCCATATCGGTTATTTTGCCAACCATTACCGTGCTTGCTGTCAATGACAAAGTAAAAGCAAAAAATGGCTGCTGTAAAATCAAAGTATGCCCATTTTTTATATACCATGATGGAGGCTATCGAATAAGACCCTCGATGAAGAAATGGAAATAAACTCGATTTTTAGTGAATTTTCAAAAGTCCGGAATAAATTTTAGAACACTACCTTAACATTTTATTTAATAAACCCAACAGAAATTAGGAAAAAATTAATATTGGAATCATATATGACCATGTGGTGATAATTTTTTTTCATAAAAAATAATAAAATTTATTTTCTATTTTCAACAGCGCATCCTAAATTTGCATATTATAAAGAATTTTCTAGTAGACCAAACTCAAAAATGTTTATCCAGATCAATTTCCTGCTTGCTTTCTTTTTCTATTTAAATATTGTCAAGGCACGTAGCCGTTATCCCTCCAGTTATGAAACATATTCTAAACTGGATCTCATCGAAACAGATGCAGATGTTACTGTAGTATTCTGTCATACTATGCTTCATGGCGATGTTATGGGGAATCAATACAAATTGGAAGCTAGTACGGTGGAAGATGAACGCATGTGTGATTTAAGACTACCAAATCATGTATTGGTTCTGTGGAGACGGATTTTCATGATCCAGAGACTTATTTCAGAATTGTTGGTACTAATGGGAATCAAAGATGGACTGTTGGTCTTCCAAGAATATTTTCTCGTAAGGATTACATCTATTTAATTTTAAAAAATGAGATAGAAGCCGGATGATGGAAAGTGCAAAAAAGTACATGGAAATTATGCGAGACTTATTTTTTGTAAAATTCATTTTCTTAATAGGAAAACTGATTGAAGTTGATTTGTCTAAAAAATTTTTTAATAAACTTTTTTAGACAACTCCACAGTCTCTCACCATGGCCATGAACGTGAACACACGTCTGTCTGGTTTACTCCATGTGATCGAAGTGCTATCCTACTAAACTCAAAAAACACCAAAGATGCCATCATATTCATGATGAAGGAGTTACCCGAAGAAAAACTAGCCCTATACAAAGACCCCATCAAATGTGATGACTATTTAGATCTTGTTTGAAATCTTATTTAATACTACCTACATCTGTTGTAATATATTTGTTAAAAATAGTTTAATTTTTTATTTCTTTATGTTCTTACAAGGGACCTGTCAGAAATGACGCTTCAGTTTTCAGATAAAAAATATATTATCTTGTAGAGTATAACCGAGTTAGTTTTTGAACTGATCGATTGCTGCTGAAGACGTAATATGAGAGAGTTAGAGACAATTTAATTTTCAAATGTTTCTTGCTTGTATGTAAGTCCATTGAACCCACGAATGAAAAAGATATTGCAAAAGATCTTACCCACTAGACCATTCTTGTAATTAATTTAAATCTTCTAAATGGACTTACATACAAGCAGGGAATATTTGAAAATTAAATCGTTTCTAACTCTCTCATATTATGCCTTCGTCAGGTAAATCGATCAGTTCAAAAATAAACTCGGATATGCTCTAAAAGATAATATATTTTTCATTGGAAAACAGAGGCATCACTTCTGACAAGTCCCTTGTTAGTTTTTTGCATTGACGTCGTTGCGATTGTCCTCAAAATTTTTTTATTTACAAGGGACACATATGAGTTGATGATCGAGTTTTCAAAAAAGGCTGGTATACCATTGAAGAGCATCAAAAAATAGTAACTTATGCGCCGGAATTAGCTGCGGAACCCCCACCGATTTTTAGCAAATCCATAATTAAAATTTATTATTTTATACGATTAGATGATAGTTTATTTCAAATATCATTTAAATATATTCTCTTGTGTTCAGTGTCTAAGCTCTCGCTTTGAAGCCATAAGGTTAAGGGTTCGAATCCTGTAGGTGACGAAATTTTTGCATTTTTTAAAATTTTATTCTATTTTTACTTTTTGTTATTTCTGAATAATTTTTTATCCAATTTTTTATATTTTAAAGCTTTTTTAGGTAAAATGCTTAATAAATTCAGCGATTATTCATTGTTTCAGGGTAGATTTTCTGTCAATTTGAAACACCAAAATATAGTTATTGAGCTCCATAAATCCGCAATAATGTCAATAATATAATATTCACTCTATTTACTACTCATTTTTATATGAATTTTTATTCCCAGTAAAAATTTGACGTTGAAATGGACGTGTTAAATCAGTTTTGCGTAATTCTACAGATTCTGCAGATCTTCTCAAGCCCTATACCATTATTATATCTTGTTTTGAACAGAACTCAAAAATGAACGATAGGTTTTCAAACAGCTTTAACAAAAGTTGATATTTAGAATGTATTCTATCGATCTACAGAAAGTTTTTTTAATTTTGTCAAGAAAAAATTTTGGACCTGGTGTGCGGCAGGTGCGAAGTTTTTTTAGCATTTTTAAAAATTTTATTCTATTTTTACTTTTGTTATTTCTGAATAATTTTTTATCAAATTTTTTTATTTTGAAGTTTCTTTTTATATAAAATGCTTATAAATAGAGTGAATATTATATTATTGTCATTGTGCTCGAAAAATCACTATTCACTAGGAGAGAGAGAAAATTTGGCGTAAAAAGTCTAATTTTGTTACAATGTATAGAATGTGTGTTGTGGTTTTGCCACAAATTGTCCTTAAAAATTAGTTGAACAAAAATATTGATGTGGGTTGAGCGTCTCAAAAGACAAACTTTTACTTGCCGTATTAACCGGAAAAATAATTATTTATAGAAAGTGACATTATAACATTGAACCAAAATTTAACCGATGAACAAATATTGAAATCGAAATTTTTGTCACGCATGGGCGTTGGCTAGTTGTTGTCTCACGGCCCAACAAAATATCGAAAAGGATGTGGCGATGATCAAAAATAAAAATAAATGTCGCAAATTTATTCAGCCCGCCGAGAGCTTCAAAAAGAGTACCATATCAAGTGGTTTTGTGGGTTTGACCCATGGCCGAGTGGCTAACGTGTTCGGCCTTCACTCATAGGGCCAAGGTTCGATCTCGCGCCCAAAAGTCATTTTTCTATTTTGTTGCTAAAAGTTATAAATATTTTTGCATATCCACATTTTTGTGACGGGAAGACGAGGGAGATGTTATTTGCCAAGAAAACTTTTGAAAAAATTGAAAAAATCGCTTGGAACTAATTTAAATATTTTTCCAAAAGTTTTCACGGAAAAATAGCGTCATCGTGTTCCCCGTGGCAAAAATTTTCATAAAATTTGACTGACTTTTGGGAACGGGATTGAAAACTGAATGAAAGCCGAGTGCGTTAACCATTCAGCTATGGGTCAAAGGGGCTATATCCTTAAATTACGTTTGCCAAGAGAGGGGGGGGGGTCTCTGAAAATCTAACACTCCATTAAAATTTTAAGATTTTTCTAAGGAAAAAAACTAACGGAGGGTGGGAGGAGCGAGGTCCAAAATCCAACTTTTTGCAAACTTAATTTAAGGAATTCTATGGCATACAGATACCCTATTAGTTAAAGAGGGTAAAATTACGGTACGTCGGTAGCGAAAAATTTTTTTTTTTGAATTTTTGCAAAAAATGACCCTACTACCCCTAATTTTATGTGAAAAATCGATTGCGCGCATTCCCGAAGTTTGAAAATGCTTCCCTGACCCTGAATCAGGGAAATAAGGGTGTATATTGAAGCGAAAATATGAAAATTTTAGATTTCTCTTCTAAAAACCGACTTTTTAGACTAATTTCTAGGCGAAAATCGATTGCGCGCATTCCCAATGCTTGAAAATGCTTCCTTGACCCTGATTCAGGGAAATAAGAGTGTGTATTAAAGCGAAAATAAAATTTTCATATTTTCGCTTCAATACACACCCTTATTTCCCTGATTCAGGATCAGGAAAGCATTTTCAAACTTCGGGAATGCGCTCAATCGATTTTTCGCATAAAATTAGGAGTAGTAGGGTCATTTTTTGTAAAAATTCAAAAAATTTTTTTTTCGCTACCGACTACCGTAATTTTACCCTCTTCCTTTAACATTAAATAATTTTAGATCAAACCAAGTGATCCACTCGCGCCCAAAAGTCAATCAAATTTCATTATTTTTATTGTTGACTATTGCACATCCTTTTCGGTATTTTGATGGGCCGTGAGATTAAAAACTATGCGTGGAAAAGACGTCAATTGAAATATTTGTTTTTCATTGGTTAGACCGTGGTTCAATGTTAACTTCTTAATAGTTGTTTTGCCCGGTTTATAAAGCGAGTAAAAATTTGTCTTTCGAAACGCTCAAACACCATCAACATAACCTGCTCTTTTGTTCAACTAATTTTTTAAACACAATTTTTTCACACAGAATTTGAAAAAAAGCACAAACACATTCCATAAATTATAGCAAAATTAAACTTTTTACGCTAAATCGTCTAGTGAGGAGACGGTACTACTTCGGATTAATGACCGCAAATGGCAGGGTTTTCCCGAAGCGTGAAAACGAACATTTTTTCGTGAAAATGAGCTTTCTATACTGCAATCAGGCAAAAACAGCTTTCACGCTTTCAATGTGCTACATAAAAATTGAAAAAAATCACATGCCTATAAGTATAAAAGGCTCATTTTCACGAAAAGTATTCGTTCTCACTCTTCGGGAATGCGCGCAATAGATTTCTCTCATAAAAATACCCCTAAAATGCTTGGAATATTTGATTTTGTTGATTATTATTTCCAATTTCAACAATGGGGCAATTCTGACATATTTGATCCGTTATTATTGTTGTGTTTTGGTATGGTTGTTTAAAATTTGTTCTGATTTTAGAAGTGTCCTGTCCTTGACAGATATACGATGATGATTGGTGAAATAACCGATACGGACATTAGGTGGTATGACTTAAAGATTCTTCACATATTGTTCTTGCTATTAGAGAAGATTCCATCCAAAAATTATTCAATAGAAAAAACTTTATAGTCATTTATCTCATAGGTAGTCCGATTTCCGAGATCTTAGGCTTGTTAGTTCCGTTAGGATGTAAGAAATCAAAGTATGTTCTATCTTTTTATTTTGAAATAAAAGTATAGTCCATCTTTTTTAAATGGCCAAAAATAGCCATTTTTGAGGGTTTGTGATAAAAAGTGACATTTTTAGTGAAAAAGTGGATATTTAAAAAAAATTTATAAATCGGAAAAACATGAAGTACCTTTTTAGAAAAAATTTCATATATTTTCAGGAACAGGAGGCGGTCGCTCCTTAGCTACGTCACTGTCTCATAGAAAATTTTTTTGAGAAATGCTTGTTTTTAAGCTGAAAATGCTCAGAAAATGAAAATTTTTGATGAAAAAATGACGATTTTTGGTGAAAAAAATTAAAATTTTTGAAATTTTTCGCGAAAATTTGGTCATTTTTGGTGAAAAATCATAATTGGAGACCATTAAAATTTTTGAAAAACAATTTGAGGAAAACATAAGGGGGAACTATTTTTCATTTTTTCGTTATGTTCGCGCACCTTTCTGAGTAAGTCACTGGAGTAGGGCAGGCATTAGTGCCGCAGGCGAAATTTTTTTGAACAATGCTTATTTATATGCTGAAATGATCAGAAAATGACTAATTTTTGGTTTAAAAAATGTTTGGTTTAAAAAAAAAAAGTTGGGAATTTTTTGTTGAAAAATAAAAAAAATTGGACAATTCTGAACCACGGTCTAACCAATGAAAAATAAATATTTCAATCGACGTCTTTTTCACGCATAGTTTTTAATCTCACGGCCCATCAAAATACCGAAAAGGATGTGCAATAGTCAACAATAAAAATAATGAAATTTGATTGACTTTTGGGCGCGAGTGGATCACTTGGTTTGATCTAAAATTATTTAATGTTAAAGGAAGAGGGTAAAATTACGGTAGTCGGTAGCGAAAAAAAAATTTTTTGAATTTTTACAAAAAATGACCCTACTACTCCTAATTTTATGCGAAAAATCGATTGAGCGCATTCCCGAAGTTTGAAAATGCTTTCCTGATCCTGAATCAGGGAAATAAGGGTGTGTATTGAAGCGAAAATATGAAAATTTTATTTTCGCTTTAATACACACTCTTATTTCCCTGAATCAGGGTCAAGGAAGCATTTTCAAGCATTGGGAATGCGCGCAATCGATTTTCGCCTAGAAATTAGTCTAAAAAGTCGGTTTTTAGAAGAGAAATCTAAAATTTTCATATTTTCGCTTCAATATACACCCTTATTTCCCTGATTCAGGGTCAGGGAAGCATTTTCAAACTTCGGGAATGCGCGCAATCGATTTTTCACATAAAATTAGGGGTAGTAGGGTCATTTTTTGCAAAAATTCAAAAAAAAAAATTTTTCGCTACCGACGTACCGTAATTTTACCCTCTTTAACTAATAGGGTATCTGTATGCCATAGAATTCCTTAAATTAAGTTTGCAAAAAGTTGGATTTTGGACCTCGCTCCTCCCACCCTCCGTTAGTTTTTTTCCTTAGAAAAATCTTAAAATTTTAATGGAGTGTTAGATTTTCAGAGACCCCCCCCCCCCTCTCTTGGCAAACGTAATTTAAGGATAGCCCCTTTGACCCATAGCTGAATGGTTAACGCACTCGGCTTTCATTCAGTTTTCAATCCCGTTCCCAAAAGTCAGTCAAATTTTATGAAAATTTTTGCCACGGGGAACACGATGACGCTATTTTTCCGTGAAAACTTTTGGAAAAATATTTAAATTAGTTCCAAGCGATTTTTTCAATTTTTTCAAAAGTTTTCTTGGCAAATAACATCTCCCTCGTCTTCCCGTCACAAAAATGTGGATATGCAAAAATATTTATAACTTTTAGCAACAAAATAGAAAAATGACTTTTGGGCGCGAGATCGAACCTTGGCCCTATGAGTGAAGGCCGAACACGTTAGCCACTCGGCCATGGGTCAAACCCACAAAACCACTTGATATGGTACTCTTTTTGAAGCTCTCGGCGGGCTGAATAAATTTGCGACATTTATTTTTATTTTTGATCATCGCCACATCCTTTTCGATATTTTGTTGGGCCGTGAGACAACAACTAGCCAACGCCCATGCGTGACAAAAATTTCGATTTCAATATTTGTTCATCGGTTAAATTTTGGTTCAATGTTATAATGTCACTTTCTATAAATAATTATTTTTCCGGTTAATACGGCAAGTAAAAGTTTGTCTTTTGAGACGCTCAACCCACATCAATATTTTTGTTCAACTAATTTTTAAGGACAATTTGTGGCAAAACCACAACACACATTCTATACATTGTAACAAAATTAGACTTTTTACGCCAAATTTTCTCTCTCTCCTAGTGAATAGTGATTTTTCGAGCACAATGACAATAATATAATATTCACTCTATTTATAAGCATTTTATATAAAAAGAAACTTCAAAATAAAAAAATTTGATAAAAAATTATTCAGAAATAACAAAAGTAAAAATAGAATAAAATTTTTAAAAATGCTAAAAAAACTTCGCACCTGCCGCACACCAGGTCCAAAATTTTTTCTTGACAAAATTAAAAAAACTTTCTGTAGATCGATAGAATACATTCTAAATATCAACTTTTGTTAAAGCTGTTTGAAAACCTATCGTTCATTTTTGAGTTCTGTTCAAAACAAGATATAATAATGGTATAGGGCTTGAGAAGATCTGCAGAATCTGTAGAATTACGCAAAACTGATTTAACACGTCCATTTCAACGTCAAATTTTTACTGGGAATAAAAATTCATATAAAAATGAGTAGTAAATAGAGTGAATATTATATTATTGACATTATTGCGGATTTATGGAGCTCAATAACTATATTTTGGTGTTTCAAATTGACAGAAAATCTACCCTGAAACAATGAATAATCGCTGAATTTATTAAGCATTTTACCTAAAAAAGCTTTAAAATATAAAAAATTGGATAAAAAATTATTCAGAAATAACAAAAAGTAAAAATAGAATAAAATTTTAAAAAATGCAAAAATTTCGTCACCTACAGGATTCGAACCCTTAACCTTATGGCTTCAAAGCGAGAGCTTAGACACTGAACACAAGAGAATATATTTAAATGATATTTGAAATAAACTATCATCTAATCGTATAAAATAATAAATTTTAATTATGGATTTGCTAAAAATCGGTGGGGGTTCCGCAGCTAATTCCGGCGCATAAGTTACTATTTTTTGATGCTCTTCAATGGTATACCAGCCTTTTTTGAAAACTCGATCATCAACTCATATGTGTCCCTTGTAAATAAAAAAATTTTGAGGACAATCGCAACGACGTCAATGCAAAAAACTAACAAGGGACTTGTCAGAAGTGATGCCTCTGTTTTCCAATGAAAAATATATTATCTTTTAGAGCATATCCGAGTTTATTTTTGAACTGATCGATTTACCTGACGAAGGCATAATATGAGAGAGTTAGAAACGATTTAATTTTCAAATATTCCCTGCTTGTATGTAAGTCCATTTAGAAGATTTAAATTAATTACAAGAATGGTCTAGTGGGTAAGATCTTTTGCAATATCTTTTTCATTCGTGGGTTCAATGGACTTACATACAAGCAAGAAACATTTGAAAATTAAATTGTCTCTAACTCTCTCATATTACGTCTTCAGCAGCAATCGATCAGTTCAAAAACTAACTCGGTTATACTCTACAAGATAATATATTTTTTATCTGAAAACTGAAGCGTCATTTCTGACAGGTCCCTTGTAAGAACATAAAGAAATAAAAAATTAAACTATTTTTAACAAATATATTACAACAGATGTAGGTAGTATTAAATAAGATTTCAAACAAGATCTAAATAGTCATCACATTTGATGGGGTCTTTGTATAGGGCTAGTTTTTCTTCGGGTAACTCCTTCATCATGAATATGATGGCATCTTTGGTGTTTTTTGAGTTTAGTAGGATAGCACTTCGATCACATGGAGTAAACCAGACAGACGTGTGTTCACGTTCATGGCCATGGTGAGAGACTGTGGAGTTGTCTAAAAAAGTTTATTAAAAAATTTTTTAGACAAATCAACTTCAATCAGTTTTCCTATTAAGAAAATGAATTTTACAAAAAATAAGTCTCGCATAATTTCCATGTACTTTTTTGCACTTTCCATCATCCGGCTTCTATCTCATTTTTTAAAATTAAATAGATGTAATCCTTACGAGAAAATATTCTTGGAAGACCAACAGTCCATCTTTGATTCCCATTAGTACCAACAATTCTGAAATAAGTCTCTGGATCATGAAAATCCGTCTCCACAGAACCAATACATGATTTGGTAGTCTTAAATCACACATGCGTTCATCTTCCACCGTACTAGCTTCCAATTTGTATTGATTCCCCATAACATCGCCATGAAGCATAGTATGACAGAATACTACAGTAACATCTGCATCTGTTTCGATGAGATCCAGTTTAGAATATGTTTCATAACTGGAGGGATAACGGCTACGTGCCTTGACAATATTTAAATAGAAAAAGAAAGCAAGCAGGAAATTGATCTGGATAAACATTTTTGAGTTTGGTCTACTAGAAAATTCTTTATAATATGCAAATTTAGGATGCGCTGTTGAAAATAGAAAATAAATTTTATTATTTTTTATGAAAAAAAATTATCACCACATGGTCATATATGATTCCAATATTAATTTTTTCCTAATTTCTGTTGGGTTTATTAAATAAAATGTTAAGGTAGTGTTCTAAAATTTATTCCGGACTTTTGAAAATTCACTAAAAATCGAGTTTATTTCCATTTCTTCATCGAGGGTCTTATTCGATAGCCTCCATCATGGTATATAAAAAATGGGCATACTTTGATTTTACAGCAGCCATTTTTTGCTTTTACTTTGTCATTGACAGCAAGCACGGTAATGGTTGGCAAAATAACCGATATGGAAACTAGATGGTACGACTTAGAGATTCTATTGACAGTATTCCTCTTTCATTTGTTTAAATTTCTTGTAAGGTGATTTAAATTTATCATTTAGTACAGGGTAGCTTGAAAAACCGTACATTTACGATTTTTCGAGCAAATTGATCCAAAAAATGTTTAAAATTTTTTCCAAAATAGCCCTATGGGGATTTTCTATGCGAGGAATTGATTTTGAGCATTAAAAATTCATGAAAACGCTTCCCTGAATTAGAAAAAACCTCTAAAAAACGAAAAAAATCCAATTTTTGGACTGGATCAGGGAAGTGCTTTCAAGATTTTTACATAAATTGTTTTCTCGCATAGAAAAATCCCCAGGGGTTATTTTAGAAAAACATTTTAAAAAATTTTGGCAAATTTACTCGAAAAATCACAAATGTACGGTTTTTAGCCACCTGTGTGTTTTTAAAAATTGCAAAAAGTTCGTGTATGAAACGACCTCGCTTTATAATGTCAATTATGTTGAAACGTTTGAATTCAAATGTTCTTTGATGATCTATTCACTAGGCGAGAGAAAATTTGGCGTAAAATGTCTAATTTTGTTACAATGTATAGAATGTGTGTTGTACTTTTGCCACAAATTCAAATGAAAAAATTTGAAGGCTCGGCTGGCTGAGTAAATTAGCGACATTTATTTTTTATCATTATCACACGGTATTCTGATGGGCCTTGAGACCAACTAGCCAACGCACATCAACAGGATAGATTTTTAATTCGAAGTATTTTAAAATTTTCATTATTTTGGTATGTTCTAACATTGTAACAAAATTAGACATTTTACGCCAAATTTTCTCTCGCCTAGTGAATAGATCATCAAAGAACATTTGAATTCAAACGTTTCAACATAATTGACATTATAAAGCGAGGTCGTTTCATACACGAACTTTTTGCAATTTTTAAAAACACACAGGTGGCTAAAAACCGTACATTTGTGATTTTTCGAGTAAATTTGCCAAAATGTTTTTCTAAAATAACCCCTGGGGATTTTTCTATGCGAGAAAACAATTTATGTAAAAATCTTGAAAGCACTTCCCTGATCCAGTCCAAAAATTGGATTTTTTTCGTTTTTTAGAGGTTTTTTCTAATTCAGGGAAGCGTTTTCGTGAATTTTTAATGCTCAAAATCAATTCCTCGCATAGAAAATCCCCATAGGGCTATTTTGGAAAAATTTTAAACATTTTTTGGATCAATTTGCTCGAAAAATCGTAAATGTACGGTTTTTCAAGCTACCTTGTACTAAATGATAATCTCATCGAAACAGATGCAGATGTTACTGTAGTATTCTGTTATACTATGCTTCATGGCGATGTTATGGGGAATCAATACAAATTGGAAGCTAGTACGGTGGAAGATGAACGCATGTGTGATTTAAGACTACCAAATCATGTATTGGTTCTGTGGAGACGGATTTTCATGATCCAGAGACTTATTTCAGAATTGTTGGTACTAATGGGAATCAAAGATGGACTGTTGGTCTTCCAAGAATATTTTCTCGTAAGGATTACATCCATTTAATTTTAAAAAATGAGATAGAAGCCGGATGATGGAAAGTGCAAAAAAGTACATGGAAATTATGCGAGACTTATTTTTTGTAAAATTCATTTTCTTAATAGGGAAACCGTACATTTACGATTTTTCGAGCAAATTGATCCAAAAAATGTTTAAAATTTTTTCAAAAAATAGCCCTATGGGGATTTTCTATGCGAGGAATCGATTTTGAGCATTAAAAATTCATGAAAACGCTTCCCTGAATTAGAAAAAACCTCTAAAAAACGAAAAAATCCAATTTTTGGACTGGATCATGGAAATGCTTTCAAGATTTTTATATAAATTGTTTTCTCGCATAGAAAAATCCCCAGTTCAACAGGGTAGATTTTTGATTCTAAGTTTTTTGATGTGCAACGCCCATGCGTGGCAAAGATCTCGATTTAAATAATTGTTTCACATCGGTTAGACTTTGGTGCAATGTTTATGTCACTTTCAATAAATCATTATTTTGTCTGGCAATGGTGAGTAAAAGTTTGTAGTTTGCAGCACTCAGCCACATCATTTTTGTTCAACTAATTTTTTGAACAGAATTTTTTCACATGCATTTGTGGCAAAAGCACAACACATATTCTATACATTGCAACAAAATTAGACATTTTACGCCAAATTTTCTCTCGCCTAGTGAATAGATCATCAAAGAACATTTGAATCATCAAAGAACATTCGTTTACAACATAATTGACATTATAAAGCCGGGTCGTTTCATACTCAAACTTTTTGCAATTTTTAAAAACACACAGGTGGCTAAAAACCGTACATTTGTGATTTTTCGAGTAAATTTGCCAAAATTTTTTAAAATGTTTTTCTAAAATAACCCCATTTTGTGATTTTTCGAGTAAATTTGTTGATCGGAGTACCGGTTGGAGGAACCGCTCGGAGTCGCAGCTTGTGCCGGCCGGATCAACCTTTTTTCCAGTGTAGAAAGGATGAATTTTCATCGCATAACTCAGCCTTATTCTCAAAGCCTTTACAGGGTGGTCCAAAAAAATGTTGCTTGAGTGATTTTTTTATGATTTTGGGACCCAGAAATTTTTTCTAAAAATGATCCCTATAGGGGTAATTTATGTGAGGAATAGATTGCGCGCATTCCCGAAGCCTGAAAATGCTTCTCTGGCCCTGATTCAGTGAAAACTGATTTATTCAAGCGAAAAGTAACATTTTTCTGTTAATTCTAATATTTTTCTTTTCAAATCAGAACAGGCTTTTGGGAATGCGCGTAAGCGATTCCCAGCATAAAATTACTCCTAGAGAGTCTATTTTCTGAGAAAAATCTAAATGTTTCGATGTTCGCTTCAATAAACACACCGTTTTTCCCCTGAATCAGGATCAGGGAAACGTTTTCACGCTTGGGGAATGCACGTAATCGATTTCCCCACATAAAATTACCATAGGGATCATTTTTAGAGACAAACTTCCGGGTCCCAAAATCATCAAAAATCACTCAGACGACATTTTTTTGGACCACGCTGTAGATCCAAAGTTGCTTTTTGGGGGGTACCTCTCGATAAAGAGCGAATCTGGTGCCTAAAAGCGATGGACTTGCTTTTTAGTGCAGAGAGCGATTCGGTCGAAGGACTTTTTTTGTTAAAGGACAAAATATTTAGATTCTATAATGGATTCAAATACCAATTCCGAATCGAAACCAGATCAATTTGTTACCGAATCAAAACCAGGTCAATTTGTTACCGAATCAAATAGGTTACCTGGAACCAAATTTACTTGGGAATACGAATCCACAGGAAACAATGACAAGACTGAATATTTGTGCAAAGCATGTACAAGTTTGATTTTTTAAATTCTGAGCTGCACCCCATCAAAAAATCCTAATACCAAAAAAGTAACAACTTCTACTTTTTTTGAGTGCCGATCGGAACAGCTGCTAAAAGTCGCCGCTAGGAGTCACCCTCGAAGAATCCGTTGAGCCTGAGGCGCTCTTTCATGCACGCCCCTGAGCTCCGAAGGAGCTCGATGCCCGTTTATTAATTATAAAAATTTATATTTATAGCCAATAATAATGGATCAAATGCCTCTGATTCACAAAAGAAATATGGATAATGTCAAAATTGTCCCATTGTTGAACATGATCATCACCAAAATCAGATATTCCAATATTTTTGTTTAATTTTTGTTAAAGAGGGTGCAGATCTGGGGTCAATCTCGGTCGAAAATTTTTTTCATAGTCTGACGTCAGATTCGTGTTCCCCACATAAAATTACCACTAAAAAGTCACTTTTCGAAAGAAAAAATTTTTCAACCGAGATTGATCTGCACCCCCTTTAAAGGGGGGGGAGGGGTGCGGTTTGTGGTCACTTTGTGAAAAGTGGGGTCCAAAATAGGGCAGTGTAGAAAATTAAAAAAAATTTTTTTAACAATTGACCCCTTACAAGGAACACTACGGAATTGTTTAACAACAAACATTTTCGGAGTAAAAAAAGTTTTTGCTAATTCTACTCATGGACGCCCCATGATTAAAAAAAAGCGCTCTAAAAAAATCACATCGCTACCTTTTTCTGAGAAAATAAAATACATGCTTTTATATGGTATTGGGTTGTTCGATAAGTACTTGTGGCTCAAAAAATGCTCTAATTTCATATTTTTCATCCGCTTTCGATGAAATTTTTTTTCAGTAGTGGGTAAGAGTGTATGCTGAATACGATCCAATCGGTCTTTTTGAGCGAAACTCATATTTTCGTGTCAATATCCAGACCTTTCAAAAAATTGGTGTTTTTCAATGTTGCAACTTAATTTAAAATGTCAACATTGTCAACATTCACAGATTTTCATTCATCTAGAACAAATCCTAGGGGTATCATCATACCTAAATCTAAGAAAAACATTAGAAACGAATTCTTCAAGGTCCGTGCGGCTAAAGCTTATCACAAATTACCTAGCGAATTAACGAGACTACCTCTATCTGCCTTCGAAACGCCTTAGTTAAATTAAAATTAAATGAAGTTATTATAAATAATTGTTAATGTATTGCTGTGATTATTTTGGGACATGTTTCATGCTTGTAGATTAATTGTATATGCTGGACAAAACTTTGTTGTTGTTTAATGTTTAAACTTTATTTGATGTTTTGTCATTTTATGTCGCGATCTTCATGATCGTATAAATAAATAAATCACGTTTCGTACAGAACTTTTCGTATAGTTATACAAGGTAGTTTGAAAAACCGTACATTTGTGAATTTTCTATCACATTTTGCTCGAAAAATCGCTATTTACTAGGCGAGAGAAAATTTGGCGTAAAAGACTAATTTTGTTACAATGTTAGAATGTGTGTTGTGTTTTTGTCACAAATTCAAAATTGTCCTTAAAAATGAGTTGAACAAAAATGTTGATGCGGATTGAGCGTTTCAAAATACAAACTTTTACTCGTAGTGTAAACCGGGAAAAATAATTATTTATAGAATATGACATTAACATTGAACTAAAATCTAACCGATGAAAAAAAACATTTAGATCGAGATCTTTGTTACGTGTTTAGATCGAGATCTTTGTTACGCGTTTAGATCGAGATCTTTGTTACGTGTTTAGATCGAGATCTTTGTTACGCGTTTAGATCGAGATCTTTGTTACGCGTTTAGATCAAGATCTTTGTTATGGGCGTTGGCTCGTCGTGGTCTCACGTCAAAAATACCAAAAAAGATTTGGCAATGATCAAAAATAAACATAAATGTCGCCAATTTACTCACCTCGATG
This sequence comes from Acrobeloides nanus, assembly GCA_900406225.1. Taxonomy (NCBI): domain Eukaryota; kingdom Metazoa; phylum Nematoda; class Chromadorea; order Rhabditida; family Cephalobidae; genus Acrobeloides; species Acrobeloides nanus. Next base: position 2,681 of record OZJO01028752.1, on the reverse strand, counting down.
AGCACTTCACAAAGAGTATTGGGAGCTGGTCAAGATAAGGTGGGCCACCAACGTGGTCCAAAATCGAAAAATTTCAAAGTTTCAAAATTTTGAAAAAAAGACCTTATAGGGGTAAATTTTATGCAAAAAATCGATTTTTAACGGTTTTAGACCGTGAAAACCACTCCCTGATCTTGAAAAATCTATTTTTTCGGAGAGACCCACCATTTTGCATTACCCGGGGTGCTCCAGGAAGGTAAAAATCGATTTTTTAGGGTCAGAAAGTGGTTTTCACGATCTAAAACCGTTAAAAATCAATTTTTTGCATAAAATTTATCCCTATAAGGTCCTTTTTTCAAAATTTTGGAACTTTGAAATTTTTCGATTTTGGACCACGTTGGTGGCCCACCTTATCTTGATCAGCTCCGAGTATTGTATCATATCATGCAGTATTGTGGTTTTGACCCATAGCCGAGTGACTAATGCACTCGGCCTTCATTCATAGGGCCAGGGTTCGATCCTGACTCTCAAAAGTCATTTTTTGTTGTCACAAGTTATGGATGTTTCTGCATATCCACATTTTTATGCGAGGAAGACACGAGACCTGTTAATTTCCATAAAATCTTTTGGAAAATTTGAAAAAATCGCTTGGAACTAGTTTAAATATTTTTTCAATTTTTCCAAAAGTTTTCATAGAAAAATAGAGCCATAGTGTTCCCCTCATAAGGATGTGGCAAAAATTTTAATGAAATTTGCCTGACTTTTGGGCACGGGATTGATCTTGCGCCCTATAAGTGAAGCCCGAGGGCGTTAGCCACTCGGCCATGGGTCAAACCACCAAAACCGTATGATGTGGCACTCTTTTTGAAGCGCTCAGCGAGCTAAGTTTAGCGATATTTTTTGTTTATTTTGACCCAATACCACCACCTTTTTCTTTACTGAACGTGACGAGTATAGCAAGATAGCATTCATGTATGGCCGTGAAAATTTTTTTGAGAGATGCCTCTATGAAATGGTGTCGATCATCTTCTCTCGTCTTGCCTTACAAATTTAGTTTGCCTGATTGCAGTATAAAAGACTCATTTTCACGAAAAGTATTCGTTTTCACGCTTCGGGAGAACCCTGTCATTTTGAAAAGTTTAATTTTATTACAGTCAGTGATGTAGCCACAGGGGGGAGGGGGTACTAAGGGTACCAGTACCCCTCTCCCCTTACGGGCCAAAGGCCCGAAAAACATAAGGGTCCTCTTATGATTTTTTTAGAAAAAAGGCTTGGTACTGCCCTTAACATTAACAAATATAATATGCTCCTAACTTTTGTTGTATGTATGTATGTTGATGTGGCTTGAGCGTTTCAAAAGAAAGAATTTTTACACGCTTTATAAACCGGACAAAACAACTACTAATAGAAGTGACATTAACATTAAACCAACCGATGAAACAACAAATATTTCAATCAACGTCTTTGCCACGCATAGTTTTTGGTCTTGCGGCCAGGGTTGGGAAAGAAAGCGCCACCTGTGTATTACAACGAAATCCAAAGTTTCTAATTTTAAAAATTATTTTCTAAATCATTTTCAATAAAAAATTTTTATTTTTAGAGCAAAAATTTTGATCTAAAATATGGCACTTTCACTTTTTTGTTTTGCCCCTAGAAAAATTGAAAAACTTCCCGCCGATTGTCAATAAGATTTTTTGAATTTGGAATTTTAAGGAAAGTTTTTCAATTTTTCTAAGTTTTCCTAGGGGCAAAACAAAAAGTGAAAGTGCTATTTTGTAGATCAAAATTTTTTCGTTATAATACACAGGTGGGCGCTTTCTTTCCCGCGATCCCAACCCTGCTCACGTCTCATCAAAATACTTAAAAGGGCAGTGGTCAGCAATAAAAATCATGAAATTTGACTGAATTTTGGGCGCGAGTGGAGCACTTTTTTGATATAAAATTATTTAATGTTAATAAAATTATTAATGGAGTATCTGTATGCCATAGGGGTCTGAAAAGAGAAAAATTTTGCAATATTATCTGGGGCAGGCTCCGAAAAGGGAGCTGTGGGGGCTCAACAGGGGGCTGAGCTTTTCTCTAAGAGGTTAAAAACTATAAGCCTAATTTCTTTTCTAAAATGTTGATGGGATCTCAATCTAATAAACCCAAGGTCCAGAGTTTCATTTGTAAAAATTTTTCGAGAAGCGTTGGGGCCCAAAAATGGGCACTTTTTCAAAAAATGCATGATCTTTGGACTCTCAACGATTCTAGAAAAAAATTTTCAAATATAGCCATGCGACCTTGCTGCGAGTTTATTAGATTGAGGTCCCATTATCATTTTAGAAAAGAAATTAGGCTTCTAGTTTTTAACCTCTTAGAGAAAAACTCGGCCCCCGCTGCCTCATTTTTGAAGCCTGATCTGGGGCCTTATTCTCATCTTTAGGTTAAGAATGTTAATCCAGAGTTAAAAAGTGCTTAAGCAGATTTTTCAATCCTTACAAAACTTTTGGCCGAGCAAACTGCAGCAGAGGATGAACTTTTCGACGAAGTTTCTCAACTTAATCAAATTCTTGAACAAATATCCTCAAAAACTTTCAAATGAGACGAACAAAATGACATCAAAATTATTCAATTTGAACATTATTTTGGGTTATTGAAACGAAAACATGAATCAGAATTTTCGTTTCAATAACCCAAAACAATGTTCAAATTGGATAATT
>OZJO01028749.1:0-25948 GCA_900406225.1 Acrobeloides nanus | reverse complement strand
TGTTGTGAATGGTAGTATAAAAATTCTTGAGTGAACTGATATTTTTTATTATTTAACAAATCATGATAAGCCACTAAATACCCTCTGACATCAAAATCTAATTGAATAAGCTAAAAATTATAAAATGAAGATTAACAAAGTAGAGGGGGGAAAAGCTAAATGTGAACGCCAATGTTTTTTGCACAAAAGTTGCTCCTACAAGGGCTATATTCCTTAAAAAGGTTTCAATATTAAAATTTTTTAAAAATCGCTGAAATCAGTTCAGGGAAATTTTTGTATGCCTCGAAAATGCGCGCAATCGATTCCCCGCCTATAAAAACCTCTATACAGCTGGTTTTCCGACGATAATTCGAATTTTTACATTTTCGCTTCAATAAATACACCGTTTTTCCTGAATCATGGTCAGGAAAGCGCTTTCCCGCTTCGGGAATGCGCGCACTCGACCCCGCACAAAGTTACTCCTATATGGGTTCTGGTAGAAAAAATTTTTCCGGTCCAAAAATCATGTAAAAAATCGCAGAACTTTTCGATCAACTCAACACCATAAAAACCTATAGCCTAACTCAACAATTTTTCTTCTAGATGTCATTAAAATTAGCCAAAATTACGAGAGAGAAAAACAGTTTTGAGTCGATTGAGCGCTGCGCCGCTTTACAACCCCTTTTTATTGTGAATCGCGCCGTCGTGCAAGGACAAAAAAATGAAAAAATAAAAGTTTAAATCAAGCGTTCCCTAGATCGTCTGTACAAACAGACAGACATTACACGTTTCAGGGTCCGAAAAAGGGGCCGAGGCCCCGGGACCGACATCAGCGGGGGCTTTGGGAGGTTTAGAGAAAATCATGCATTTTAAGGCTTCATTTATTTGAAAAGACATTTTTTAAAGCATATAGTTGTATAAGAAATCGATATCAAATTGGTTTTTGTCTTTTCAAATAAAAGAAGTCTTAAAATGCATGATTTTCTCTAGACCTCCAAAAGCCCCCGCTAATGTCGGTCCCTTCGACGGGGCCGAAGCCCCCGGGGGCTTTCGGAGGCCAGGCCGGCCCTTTTGCGACCCCTGACACGTTTAATTTAGTAGGATTATGTAGTACTCTTCCACTAAATAAAACTTACACCATTTGAGATAGATTGTTCATGTGTATAATGATGCTCTGCCTTATATTCAACACTAAATTTGTTTTAAATAATTTTACTCTTTATTTTACGCTTAATCATACCTTTCTGTAAATGGATGGATCGATACAAAATACGTATGAAATCCAAGTGGCGGAGCATTTGCCATAAAATATAGTTCATCATATGCACCCCTTGAATTATTTAGCTGATAAACATTTTCACCCCATTTATTTGAGAAAACTGGCAATACCTTAAACCGATAATAAAAATTTAAAATAGCGCATTTAAAAAAATTTAATGTTATTTTGAAAATTTTGTTGAAAAATCATAATAAAGGTTATTAAAATTCTTTGTAATTTTAAAATTTCTAGGTAGAGATACTTATATTTTTTCAGTCAATTGCTACTGTGGGAGGGGGGATTCTAGTCAGAGGTGTCAAAAAGCCGCAATTTATTACGGCCCGGCCCGACAAAAATTGCGACCCCGGCCTTGTCCAATTTTTGAGAGCCGTAAAAAACATAGGCTCCGGCCCATGGCCCGTGCCAAACGGACCATTTTTATTTTTCAATTGTATTAGTTAAAGGTCCAGTTCAGTAATTTACAACCATATTAAAAATGATATATTCGGAAAGATCATGAAAAATGGAGCATTTTTTGTTTTTACGGTATGTTCTGAATCGTTATAGTTTTCGAGATAATTGCGTTTGAAATTGTGAATTTGTTACAAGCTCTTCGTTGTAATATACAAACTTTTTTGAATTTTTTGCGGAAAAATCGATTTTTTCAATTTTCATAAAATGAACATTGTAGCAATTTTTTNGTAATACACAAACTTTTTTGAATTTTTTGCGGAAAAATCGATTTTTTCAATTTTCATAAAATGAACATTGTAGCAATTTTTTATAGTAAATGAGACGAACAAAATGACATCAAAATTATCTAATTTGAACATTGTTTTGGGTTATTGAAACGAAAACCCTGATTCATGTTTTCGTTTCAATAACCCAAAACAATGTTTAAATTGAATAATTTTGGTGTTATTTTGTTCGTCTCATTTAGCTATAAAAAATTGCTATAACGTTTTTCACAGAGAGATTTAAAAAAAGTGCCGGTTACATAGCAAAGTGCGAAGTGGCGCCAACTACATGCATAAGGTCGAGGGTTCAATCCCGGAGGTCGAAATCAGAAATATCATAATTCAAGATTTCATCATACAAACTACAAAAAATCTTGAATTAGTCTGTTTCAGCGGTTGTAGTTTGTATGATGAAATCTTGAATTATGATATTTCAGATTTCGATCTCCGGGATTGAACCCTCGACTTATGCGTGCAGTTGGCGCCACTTCGCACTTTGCTATGTAACCGGCACTTTTTTTAAATCTCTCTGTGAAAAACGTTATACAATGTTCATTTTATGAAAATTGAAAAAATCGATTTTTTCGCAAAAAATTCAAAAAAGTTTGTGTTTTTCATGTTTTTCTGGACCCATTACTTTTTGGTCAAACAATAGAATGTTTCAAAAATTCTTACAGATTCTAAAAGAACATGGTCAAAAATGTCTTCGATGCGCTCTATCGATTGGCAGCAGAATTTTTCAAAAATTCCTTAAGGAATTCAAATTCAGGTTTTCGCTTTGATAGTCAGACTCGTTCAAAATTTTTGAAAATATTTTCATATTGTATCCTATTGGTCAACTAATAACATGCAAAAGATCGCATGAGAAAATCTTTTAAATTCGCTGAGATATTCAACTTTCTTTGGGCGGAGGTTGTGCTGAACGACCCTGTAGATTCAATACCATTGGCCATAACGAATTTTGGCCATAAATGAATCGTAGAGTAAATAACCTTGACGAAAATTTTTTTGTTCCCGAGTAAATTTTATGCAATTTTCGGGACCTATGATAAGGAGTACCTTTATGATTTTTTTAGCCAATCAAAGCTTAAATATGTTTTTTCGGGCACACGAGAAGAAGGAATACTGAGCTTCATTCCCTACACTGCTGTGAGATCATCATAATTCTTACTTGAAAAGCTTGACGATTATTGTGTGCATCAAGAACTTGTATATCATGAACCCTATGAAATATTGGCATTTTTACAAGTGTGCTCAAAGGAGTTCCACCACCATTGTGTACGGTGACTAAATAATTGGTCGTTTGCCTATAAATTTATAAGTACTGGGAGCCAAGCGCTCGGGGGGGGGGTGGGTGACTCCGAGCGGCATATGTGCCTACAGGTACATCGGAAATGATCGCACTCAAAAATATGTCCTATAGGTATATTATAATATTTTTTGAAAAAAAGTTGAAAAAATTTTTTTGAGGAGGTACCCCCATAAAAGTGGTGTCGACTCAGCATTGCATCAGGATTGTGTTTATACTGATGATGGAGCCAGAGGTCAAATCATCCGTCATTTGATGTGAATGCAGAGGTCGAAGATGGTGACTATCTCTCTTCTTGGATACACTAATTTTTATCGAGTTTCGCGCCTTTTAACCTTACTAATTTATTGTTTTAGGGCCTGCCCTTACACTTGAGTATTCCACCCCAAATTCGCACCCCTATCAATCCAAATTATCAATTCAGCTATCAACCGATTCTAGATCCACATATGAGAAGAAACATTTTCATATGTTTCAGCACTTGAGTTTAAATCTAACGTTCCTGAGATTGTCTGAGCACACACACAGATATTACACGTTTATAGTAATAAGATAATGCTTTTTAACTTAGAGAGCCTGAAATCACAAAAAATAATATGGCTAATCACTTTTGAGTTGCACTCTGTTCTCAACAAAGGAGGCAATGATACACTTGCTATCATATTTCCTCTTACCTTGGTACATAACACACGGTTTCGTTGAGATATCTACACATCTCAGTAAAAGGGAAATGTAAACCATTATTCTTTGAAGCTCGTGAAATGGCTTGCAACGCACGATTCATAACTTGTTCGGCAGCTGACCAACCTTTAAGCATCTGATAAGTATAATCTTCAGCTACTTCGTGATGAACTGTGCCACTAAAAGCAAAAGGGTACTGATAAAAAAAAAAAACTTAAAGGACCATTCCAATAATTTACAATCATATGAAAAAAAAGATATATTCGGAAAGATCATAAAAAATGGCGCATTTTTTGTTTTTACGGCATGTTCTGAATCGTTGTAGTTTTCGAGATAATTGCGTTTGAAATTTGAATTTGTTACAAGCTTTTCGTTGTAATACACAAACTTTTTTGAATTTTTTACAAAAAAATAGATTTTTGCATCGATTTTTAAATTTTTCATTAATGAACATTGTAGCAATTTTTTATAGCTAAATGAAATCAACAAAATGACGACAAAATTATCCAATTTGAAAATTGCTTTGGGTTATTGAAACGACAATTCTGATTCATGTTTTCGTTTCAATAACCCTAAACAATGCTCAAATTGGATAATTTTGGTGTCATTTTGTTTGTCTCATTTAGCTATAAAAAATTGCTACAATTTTCATTTATGAAAATTTAAAAGATTGATGCAAAAATCGATTTTTCCGTAAACAATTCAAAAAAGTTTGTGTATTACAACGAAGAGTTTGTAACAAATTCAAAATTTCAACGCAATTATCTCGAAAACTACAACGATTCAGAACATGCCGTAAAAACAAAAAATGCTCCATTTTTCATGATCTTTCCGAATATATCTTTTTTTCATACGATTGTAAATTATTGGAATGGTCCTTTAAGGTCAAAAATTGATTTTTTTAAATGGGACGACTTATTTTGAGAAACAGGACGAAATTCAATTTTTATCAACTACCTTAAGGCATCATGACTTTGACTCGTTGCAACCGCTTGTTCTAAGACACTAATTTCCTTTTGTGTTAATTCCGACCACGATTGAAGAGACATTGCACTATATTGTCTTGCCATCTTAAAATAATAAATAAACATTATTTATACGTTTTCATCTTAAAATAAACTAGGCATGGGTACTTGCAAGGACGTTGGGTGTGATGAACAACTTTTCAAAGATCTTGCAAATTTATTCAAGTGTAAAATGTAGATTAATTTGAAATTTTGGTGCTCAGAAATTTTGGCCCTCAGCTTCCCTAGAATATTATGCCAGTAAACAGTTAATAGGGAGCAATACCATATCAATATTAGCTGTTTTGAAAAAAACCTTGGCCCCTTGACATGGTCCCTTTTTACATGTGTGATTCTCAACGAGAATTACAGAGACTGCATCTAAAATGTTACCTGAAGCAAAGCTGAAGATTTTCTTATAATATATTTTAATCCTGGCCTACTCGTAAAATAACCAGTCCAAAAAGCTGTCGGTGTATGAGCATATGGGAAAAAATCACCATATCTGTCAGACGTCTTTAAATTTTTTAATTGTGTTTGTTCATTTGTTGCTTGTAAAAAGCAACTTGGTGTTGAATAAAATGCATTATATTTTTCCGGATACTACAATTTTTATCTAATATTTAAAAAAATATTTTTACTTTTTTGTTTAAGTAAAATATAAGTTTATCAATATTTTCATACCACATTTCGGCTATGGAATAAGCAAAATCTGCGGCAAATTTTATTATTATATGGTTATATGGTGTAACACCCCTCTAAATTAGTTTGATATAATTAATTCAAGAACCAGTCCAGTTTTTTTTACAAGAAAGTTCAAATTGGGGCGATCAACTTTTGCGTTGGAAGTAAATTCTAATTCGCTAACCCTGAAGAGATAAATGATAAACAAAATTGCATAAAAAATTAAACATGTTTGTGTAATGAAGCGAAAGGATTGGCGCGAAGTGGGTACTATAACTTTCGCCACGCTTCATGTTCGCCACGACAACTTTCGCCACGTCGTCAAAAAACCCAAAACATTTTCAAATTCTCCAATAATACACAAACAATATTGATGATCAATCCCTTCGCTTCAATACACAAACATATTAAAATTTTTAATGCAATTTTGTTTCTCATTTATCTCTTCAAGATTAACGAATTAGAATTTACTTCCAACGCAAAAGTTGATTGCCCCAATTTGAAATTCCTTATAAAAAATTTTGCTCAAAACTGAACTGGTCCATTAAAATATGGGATCAACAAATTACAAGACCAGGAATAAAAGCTTAGGGGCAGGCAAATTAAAAATTTTAACAAAATTTCAACAAATCTTAGCCACTTTTACAACAAAAAACGTTTGGCCTTATCCCTTTGTTTTTGAATACTTTCTTCAATCAAACAAAATATCTTACATAATTTTCAATTTCTTTAATAAAAGCTTCCAACTTTTGTTCAACATTAACTATGCCATATTTAGGGTCATCAATAATAGGGTCATTAAAACGAGCACCACAATCGATTTTTATAACATCCCAACAAAAACCTGGCGGTGCACCAACAAGTTGAGGAATAATTTCCGATAGCATTGAAACGTCTTTAAAAAGGTGAAAAGTTAAAACACAGTATTTATTTGTGATCTCTTCCTACTACACGTTAATATTTCGCCGAACACCCGATTTTTAGGGAGTGTACAAGGGCATTGATGAGTATAAGATTATTGATTTTAAATCTCTGCACATGGGGTCCGCTACCTTGCGCGTGAAGACTCAAATTTCGAGTCTAGTCAGTTGCAACCATATGAAAAAATGATATATTCGGAAAGATCATGGAAAATGGAGCATTTTTTGTTTTTACGGCATGTTCTGAATCGTTGTAGTTTTTGAGATAATTGCGTTTGAACTTTTGATTTGTGTACAAGCTCTTCGTTGTAATACACAAACTTTTTTGAATTTTATTGAGGAAAAATCGATTTTTGTATCGATTTTTTAAATTTTTATAAAATGAACATTGTAGCAATTTTTTATAGCTAAATGAGACGAACAAAATAACACCAAAATTATACAATTTGAGCATTGTTTTGGGTTATTGAAGAGAAAACATGAATCAGGGTTTTCGTTTCAATAACCCAAAACAATGTTCAAATTGGATAATTTTAGTATCATTTTGTTCGTCTCATTTAGTTATAAAAACTGCTACAATGTTCATTTTATGAAAATTTTAAAAATCGATGCAAAAATCAATTTAAAAATTCAAAAAAGCTTGTGTATTATAACGAAGAGGTTGTAACTAATTCAAAATTTCAAACGCAATTATCTCGAAAACTACAACGATTCAGAACATGCCGTAAAAACAAAAAATGCTCCATTTTTCATGATCTTTCCGAATATATCTTTTTTTCATATGATTGTAAATTATTGGACTGGTCCTTTAATGTTATCGGGTTTAACTATCGATTTTTATCAGCTTCCGAAAACTTGTCCCATATATGGGACAGAAGGCACTAAGGGGTTAAGTAGAGTTGGACTCGCAGGTTCGATCCCACTAGAGTAAAAACATTTAATTTTCAATTGTTTTATTTTCGGGGCGGGATTTTTTGCTCCCTGAAAATAAAAAAATACTTGAAAATCAAGTTTTACCCTAGCTGTATCGAACCTGCGGGTCAAACGTTGCTTAGCTTGCCAGAACGGACGGGTGGCTTCTTTATCCACTGCAGAGCGGCAACTTTTTTTGCAATCTCCCTATGGAATGGACTGTAATTACCGTTGTCTTTAGAAACATGCCAATTAAATCTTAATGTCTTATTTTTTAATCTTTCCAAAAATTCATCATGAGAAGCTCTTCCCAATAAAAGATATTTATATCCCATCTACAATAAGTATTGTTTAGTACAGTCAAACCTCCATATAACGACCTCCCCCGAAAAATACAATTGTATTTCTATAAACACGTGTAATCTTTTCCATTTTTTAATTTGGAAAAACGATTTTATAAAAATTGTTTTATTTTCTTTTTTTGCATTTTCTTGTTTTTAAAGTTCGAACTTTTTGGAGATCCCACGGCATTAGACGAACTGATGATGGAATATAAAATTTATGCTCAAAATAAACACATTGGCGCATTTGAAATGGTGTGCAAAATTAAAAATGCCCATCTTGCCCTTATGAATGTTGGGCAGTAAATGGGTTTTTACACTTTAGTATTTTGAGCATATCTCTTGATAGTTAAATCCGTTTTCGATGATCTTGGTGTCATTAGAACGCTGAGAATGCGGGCTACAACTTTTATATTAGGTATATGAGGTCTTGTTATAGAAAAAGTGGTGGAAAAATTAGGTTTTTTGCTAAACTCCGGGTCCCCGGCTGGGTCAAAAATTCAAAGAAATGACTCAAGAAAAAAACTTTGTTCCGACGGGAGCTTTGGATTTGAACTAAAAAGGTTTATCGACACAAAATTTTATGGGGAACAACTTTATAGAACTTTATAAAATATCACAAAAATATCCAAAAAATTGCGATTTTTGCAAAAATAGGCATTTTTGATGAAAAATTGGCACCTTTTTATTAATAATTGATCCCCCTTGGCTACGCCACTTTAAAAAAAATATATTTTGACACTTTTTATTTTATTTATAACGAGTGTAATGTATTTTTCTAGAAAAATTCGATATAACTAAACCCTCCATTCGATTTGATATAACAACCCCTCCCTGAGGGTGTCGTTATATGGAGATTTGACTGTATTGTATTAATAAAATGCACCATGTGAAGTAAATTAGCAACTTCTCGACCATGTCCAAATGCATCGAGTTGCCAAGCAACTTTGGGGCGACCACAATCCTCAAAAGTTTCATTCAAATACCGTAAACCCAATGAGTACAAGTCGATAAGGTCAACATAATAAGCGCCAGCATTGTCTGGTTGAATCCAACTTCCACTTACTAATTCTATTTGGCCTTAAAAAATATTTTTAAGGTACTGATCATTTTTCATGTTATTTTATCAAAAACATAGATGAGTAATACCTTACAAATCCCACCTAAATGGGGAGCATAGATGAATAATGGGGGGAGGGTAGTAAACCTCTTCGCGCGGGAGAGTCTAAAGGAAATTTTTGCCTTTCGGCTCCCCCCCTCCCTATTTTTCGGGGCCCTCGCGGCGCAGGAGGGTTGTAATTACGACCCCCTATTCAAGTACGATGGAGAGGGAGTGCATTGTGAATTTTAAAAACACCTCGAAAAAATGATGAGCGGCGCAGAGTGTCACGCATTGTTCCCGGCTCGGGGCCAATGCATGACCATAATGTATCAAACTATATATACAGTAGCACAAAAAAATGGAAACACCCCCAAAAAGTTGGATCGTTGTTTTGTTGGAAAACCCAATTGCCAGGATTGTTTCTGTGCCAATACGGGAGCAGGTGAGTGCGCAGAATCGCACAATAGTCCTCTGCTGTCATCCTTCCTTGAACTCGAACAATAGGATCCAAGCCACGAGCATGGAAACTTTTTGGAGGTATTTCCATTTTTTTGCCGCTACTGTAAGTGTAAAAAATACATCACAGACCCCCCCCCCCTTGAATCAAGGTCAAGAAAGCGTTTCAGGGTTCAAGAATGCGCGTAATTGATCTCTCGCAAAACCCCCAGGGGTGACATTTTCGACCATCTAGCCCTTTTGTACGATTCATGAACAAATACGGATGAAAATCTAAATTTAAAAAATACCTGAATTGACCAATTTTTTAAACTCTTGAGATTTACTCGGAGATTCATCTAGCCACCGTTTTAAAAAGCCTACTTCTGAATAAGAAAATTTTCTGGCTGGGTTTTTCTTTAAAGATTTAATTACGGAAGGAAATTTGTCTCTGATTGATATTTGTCGTTTTTTCCTTGATGGTCCTAAACTTAGGTATAAAGGGAATTGAGCAGAAAACGCCTTACCATAATAATAATATTGGTCAGTTGTCTTTACCCAACCCATATCGTCGTGCGAAAATGGTATTAAATGAATGTTTATCAATCTGTGGTTCCAACTTGGACAATTCTATGAATGTCAAATTAAACTTGAAAAAAAGGAAAAAGTCACAAAATTTAATATTTTGTGAAACGCTTTCAAGACATTAAAGGACCAGTCTAGTAAGTTACAATCATATAGAAATGATATATTCGGAAAGATCATGAAAAATGGAGCATTTTTTGTTTTTATGGCATGTCTTGAATCGTTGTAGTTTTTGAGATAATTGCGTTTGAATTTGTTGCAAGCTCTTCGTTGTAATACACAAAATTTTTTGAATTTTTCGCGGAAAAATCGATTTTTGCATCGATTTTTAACTTTCATAAAATGAACATTGTAGCAATTTTTTATAGCTAAATGAGACGAACAAAATGACACCAAAATTACCCAATTTGGACATTGTTTTGAATTATTGAAACGAAAACATGAGTCAGAATTTTCGTTTCAATAACCCAAAATAATGTTCAAATTGGATAATTTTGGTGTCATTTTGTTCGTCTCATTTAGCTATAAAAAATTGCTACAATGTTTATTTTATGAAAATTGAAAAAATCGATTTTTCCGCAAAAAACGTTTCATTTTAGTAATTTCACTAAAAAGCAGAAGAAAAAAGGCAGATAAAAGCATAAAAGGCAATGCGCGTGTTCGATTTTTGGCTCAAAAAATCATCGACAATCGATTTACCATAACCGAAAACCTCAGATTACACAATTTCAGGCCAAATTGGCATCAATTTGACATAAAAACTCTTTTTTGAGCTAAGATGCTAGTCGATATAGATTCAAGAAAAAATTTTCAGACATCGGGAGTGCGCTTTTTCGATTTCCCGCATCGAAAAACTCATATAGGATTTTTTAGATAATTTTATGAAAATTTTTTTTGGAAAAATAGTCCTGTCATTTNAATAGAGCCCCATGGGGTTCTATTAGAAGTTTTACGGTATTTTGGTATATTCTTCAACTTACATTCCAAGAACATTTCGGTCGATGCATAGAAACAAATTCAAAAATCATATATAAGATGTAAAAATTTAAACACTTGAATATAGGGACGACCATTTCTTTTAAACTTTTCTATACGCTTCTAAACCTTTCAAAATTCAATAGCTGTAGAACAAATATTTTTTCGAACAACTGTATTATTAGTACTCAATCATATAAGAAAGTATATGTTACGTAAACTTTCCTATTTTTACAAATACTTTGGTTTTAAAAAGAACATAAAATGGAGCAATTAAAAAATAGAAAAGAAGGAAGGCTCAGTTAAATGAGCGCATACAAATTATCTGAAAAAAGCAAGAAATATCATAGAAAGCGAAATTTGATTGATTAACTATTAAGATTAGTCTGTAGATTATATATGATTGTTTGGAAATTATTTAGACTAGAAATGATCCCAATTTTTTAAATTTTATATGTGCAATGCATTTTTAGACTAATTATAAAAAACTATGTCCGGATTCGTATTTTTCGGCTTTAAAATTCATAAATTAAACTAGATTATTTTGATACCTTTAGGCTGCCGGGTAAACATCTTGACCAGCTATTCGCGACGTTAAATCAGTTCGAGACTAATAACGTCTCGAATTAGTTATAATTCGTCTCGAATTCGAGATAATTGATGTCTCGAATTCGAGACATTTAACGTCTCGAACAATTCGAGACATTTAACTTCTCGACTTATTTGTAGGTCGAGACATTTAACGCCGCATTTAACGTCCCGAATAGCTGGTCAAGATATTTACCCTCAGCCTTATAAACGTTGTCATACGCTTTGTATTAGGTTGTACCACTGTTTTAATGACATCCATGTCAACGAAAATGGCATGACATTTAAATATCATTTTTAAAATGACATGTCAATGTTGGCGTGGCTAAGCTTGAGGCTTTTTATTTGAGGTTTTTTTCGGAGAAGCCTTTTTTTGAAGGTAAGACAGAACAGGCAGAAGTTTGAGACTCGGAATTTGAGGACAGTTTTGAAGATTTTTTTGTTGGGGAGCTACATTTGAGAATCTTAATTTGAAGACAAAACTTTGAAGACTCTACATTTGAGGACTCAATTTTTTAGGACGATACATTTGAGGCCTAGAATTTGAGGACAAGTCTTTGAGGACTATACATATATATTTTTTAAAAAGCCTCAAATGTAGCGCTCTAAAAAATCAAGTCCTCAAAGACTTGTCCTCAAATCATGGGCCTCAAATATAGCGTCCTAAAAAATCGAGTCCTCAAGTGTATAGTTCTCAAATTATGAGCCTCAAATGTTCGGCCTTAAATTAAATTCCTCAAATTTTTAGTTTCATAAAGAAGTTCTCAAAATAAAAAGCGTAGCCACGCCTTTATTTTAAAATGAGCGTAGCCATGCAGTCATTTTAAAATGACGTCAATGTAATGGTATTGGCAATGTCATTTTCGATGTCAATCTTATTTTTGAAAAAATTTTTTCAAAAAAAAATTCCGGATCCCAAAATAAAAAAATGAGATCGATTGGCAAAAATTTTTTTTCAAAAATGACATTGACATCATTCGCAAAATGACAATAACATTGATGTCAAGTCAAGAGATTGACATTGACGTCAATGTCATGATGTCATGTCAATGTCAACCTTAAAAAATGACGTCATTAAAAGGCAAGTGAAATTTTTTTTTCGAAAAATTTGCCCAAAAAAGGGCAAAAAGCCGGTTTTTTTGGGACACCCTGTATGGTTTTCAGTTACAATGTTATTTTTACACACTGTGTGATGTGGCTAGTGATTTGGCACACCGGGGGTGGTATGGTGTGGCACTCCAGGATGATGTGGTATCACACTACCCCTATGCGTAATTTTTCACGAGGAATCGAATGAACACACTATCGTTTCATGAAAAACCTCAGGAAACCTGAGAAAATGAGGGTTTGTTCAAAAAATGCAATTTTCTTGGGTTTCCTTAATTTTTTAGCGCCCCGAATAAACTTCACCAAACCCCTATGCGTAATTTTTCACGAGGAATCGAATGAACCCGCTATCATTCAATGAAAGGTGCAGGAAACCCGAGAAAATGGGATTTTTCGAGTAACACTGAAAAACTATAGGATACTGAAAAACCAGAATTTTTTCGGAATTTCTCGTCAACGCGAAAAATGTTCCTCATGAATAGTTAGGGGGTAGGTAGGGGTTCTAGGGGGAGGAATGGAGGCCTGAAACGTTAACCTGTTAAAGTTATGGTGATTTTTCGAATATTGAAAAACCACCCTCTTAGGTTACATAACAGAAAAATCGCCATAACTTTAACGGGTTAACGTTTCAGGCCTCCATTTCTCCCCCTAGAACCCCTACCTACCCCCTAACTTTTCATGAGGAACATTTTTCGCGTTGACGAGAAATTTCGAAAAATTCTGGTTTTTCGGTAT
The DNA here is from genome assembly GCA_900406225.1 of Acrobeloides nanus. Classification (NCBI taxonomy): domain Eukaryota; kingdom Metazoa; phylum Nematoda; class Chromadorea; order Rhabditida; family Cephalobidae; genus Acrobeloides; species Acrobeloides nanus. The sequence goes on along the minus strand of OZJO01028749.1, from coordinate 12,596 downwards.
TCGAAAAATTCTCGTCAATGCGAAAAATGTTTCTCATCAAAAGTTGGGGTAAATGTTCCTCATCAAAAGTTAGGGTATAAGGGGTTCTAGGGGGAGGAATGGCGAAAATTTGGGGGCCTGAAACGTTGATCTGTTAAAGTTATGGCGATTTGAAAATATCATAGTTACGTGAAATTCTCTTTATTTCATTTGCGGGGCCTTGGGGGCCTCGGCCCTTTTCGGTCTCTGCCCCATTCCACACCTTCACACCACCCGGGTGGCGTGGTGTGGACCACCCTTTCTAACTCTTAATTTTCCCAGTAATAATAACATTTGCAAAATTTCCCAGTAAATGGAGGTCTGTAAGCACGTAGTTGTAAATTCTTCCTATAACTGCGCCCCTGTAACTGCGTCGTATACTTTTCATGTATGTAACTGCAGTGCTGTAAATAGAGTGTTTATCTGCGACCCTGTAACTGCATTCCAGTAATACCTCTCTATAACTGCGTCCTGTAAAAAAATCGCTGTAACTCCCTCCCACAGATTTTGGCCATGTAAAACTTCTTTGTAACTGGCATCCACCTGCCCATTAAAACACTGGGTTGTACCATAAGTACCGGCGGCTCAAAAAATACATCAAATTTGGGTATTTTTCGCCCTTTTTCAATGAAATTTTTTCAGTACTATGCAAGAATATATGCTGAATACGATCCAATCGGTCACTTTGAGCATAACTCATGTTTTCGTGTCAATATTCAAACTTTATCGAAAATCGGGGTCTCAAAAATGTACCCTTATTTTAAAATGCTGATATTTGGCTATAGAAATCGGTTTTTGGCGAAATTATGTTGTCACAGTTCTGGTCACTCCCTTGTTAGTATCATTGCTAAAAATTGAATTAAGTCAATCTGAGTGAAAATTGATATGGAAAAAAATAGAATTTGTTGGTAAAATCGTAAGTGTTGACATATTTATGCAACGGTCAAAAACCGTTTTTTTATCTATAATTTTTTCAGAAAATCGAAAAATCACGCGGTTTTTTTCTCGAACATGGTTTTCAGCCATGCTCTTTCGAATGGAAGCGGTTTCGATTCATGAAAACATCGAGAACATGGCTAACCACTCAAAATCGGGGTGTTGACATATTTTTGCAACGCAGCGAACCATACACTAACAGCAATAAAAACAATTTTTATACATTCAACAAAGAAAAATACAATTTACTAAACAACATATATAACAATTTCTCTATGAGGAATCTGAAAATGAGGTTTATGTTGCCTGAAAATCAGTGTTCGTCCAGAAATCAATTTTTTCGACAGAAGACGCCGTTTTTAACGATATTTCCACTTGATATTACTTTTCTTGATGTTAAAACTCAATAAATTTTATCAGTTGAGTGTTTTCGATGTTATTGCACGTGTATCCGTTCGTCTTGTTCCCTGAATCAGGGAAGATCTGTGTATTGACATGAAAAACCCTTTTTCGTGATATTCCCATGTTATGGTACTCAAAGGAAAGCTCTCGTCGCGCCGAGTACGAATTTGACTAAACAACCTTCCCTGAATCAAGAAAGGTCTGTGTATTGAAACGAAAACCCCTTTTCATGCTGTACCACATGTTATGGTATTCAAACGAAAGCTCTTATCGCATTGAGTACGAATTCGACTAAAAAATTCATCGAAAACGGCCTAAAAATGTTGAAATTCGAGGCCTTTTTTGAGCGGCAATTATTTATGCAACAACCCAATAGCTCCTGCAAGTGTGATTGTATCACTTCAATACATTCGTTTAACAGAAAAGAAATAGCTCTTGGAGATGGAAATAATAATAAGGAACAAGGAAATGATAAAGCCAATGCCACACATTTATCATAACTGTATCCTAGTTTCCATTGAGACTGTGAACAATGGAAACCAGGACACTGTCTTGATCAATGGCTACACTTTCCATCAAGATTATGAAAATAGCGACAAACAGATTTCTTATAGCTCAGAAAGAAAAGTTTGTCTATATGGTCTTTTGTGGGATGTTATCTTCGACATAAATGTTAAATTTTAAACATTACATAAAATTATTAGTTTTTATCATTTTAAAGATCTTTTATTTGAGATTTATATAAAAGTCTGGCGTATTTGAAGATACAATTTGTTATTGCTTTGTTATAAAATTTGACACAGCATATGCAAAAACAAACGAATAACAGAATAGTAAAGTTAACAGTAAAAGTAAAAAAGTTTATCCTTCTCAATAAAGGTGTTTCTCGCATTTTATTACTTGTCATCACCGTTATTTGAAATGTTCTAATTTCCATTCTTTTTAACATAATTCTTGAATTTTCTAAAAGTACAAAGTTTTGACAGTATACTTTTCAAGTTTTGACAGTATAACTTTCTTACGAAAGTGGGCGTATTCAATTCCTCGTCAAAAATTACACCTAGGGGTTTAGTGAAGTTTATTTGGGGTGCTAAAAAGCGAAATTGTACGAAAAGTTCGTACGAATAATATTTGTACAGAACAATTGTGGTCCGTACGACTTTCCGTACAATTGTTCTGTACAAATATTATTCGTACGAACTTTTCGTACAATTTCGCTTTTTAGCACCCCAAATAAACTTCACTAAACCCCTAGGTGTAATTTTTGACGAGGAATTGAATACGCCCACTTTCGTTCAATGAAAAGCTCAGGAAACCGAGAAAATTGTATTTTTTGAAAAAACCCATTTTCTCGGGTTTCCTACGCTTTTCATAGAACGAAAGTAGGCGCATTCGATTCCTCGTCAAAATTGCACCTAGGGGTTTAGTGACGTTTATTTCGCTAAAAGTGAAAGGTGATTGTACGAAAAGTTCGTGCGAAAAATATTTGTACGAAAAGTATCGTACGAAAAGTAACATACGAAAAGTGTACTGTACGAAAAATACTGTACGAAACGTTATGTACGAAAGGTGAATGTACGAAAAGTAACGTACGAAAAGTACCGTACGAAAAGTCCGTACGAATCACAATTGTACGAAAAGTTATACTGCCCAATTTTTTAAAACGAGTAAGCCTCATATTTTGGAAATCTTAGATGTTTATCTCCAGCTATTTTTACTCATTAAACTTGTTCCCCTAATATTGGGTCGTTAAATAAATGACTAGATTTTGTAGATTCCACCTAAATTTTATCACATCTAATTTTTCTGAAAATCAACCTTCCCGGGGTAATTTTATGCGAGGAATCGGTTGCACATATTTTCGAAGAATGAAAAATTTTACTGGGCCCTGATTCAGGCAATTTTCGCTTTAACACTCGGTGCACCTTAATCACTTGTGTTTATTTTCGGGTATTTTGACACACTATGCTGCAAAATTTCTTTGAAAAAATTCACTTTAGGAGAGTCTAGCACCCCATCTTTACAGATACCTTTTTAGAAAAATATCTTTTTAGTGTTTTGGGCATATCTCAGAGTAGGAATTGAATTAAGAGATGGTTGACCACTCATGAGAAAGCTGGAAATCAGTGCTACAACTTTTATATAGACATGTATAGAAAATTTCCGCTTCAATAAAAAGCTATGAGCCATTCTTTGAAAAAAAATTTTGATCGATTTTTGACAAAGATCAGCATGTTTGACCCTGAAGCAGGGCTTTTTTGTCAATGACATTTTTTGAATAAAATATAGCTCAGAATCTCAGGAAAATTTTATTATATTGTGTTTAGCTGTTTGGTAAGAATTTTCTACTTTGAGATATGCTCAAAACACTAAAAAGATACTTGTAAAGATAAGTTGCTAGATCCCCCCCCCCCTAAAGTGAGCTTTTTTCAAAAAAGCATCGTGTTTAGCGTATCAAAATATCTGGAAATAAACACAAGTGATCAAGATGTACACGAGTGTTAATACACTGAATTCACTCCTGATTCAGATCAGGGAAGGTATGTTGAATTTGTGTTCAAAAAGTTTTCTGGGATAATGTTATGCGAGGGATCGATTTAGCGCATTTTCGAAACATGAAAATACTTCCTTGACCCAGAATCTTACGATTTTCGTTTCAATACAGTAGCGGCAAAAAACCTTTGTACTTGAAGAAAAAAAATCCATTTTTACACATTTTCTTTATAAATTTTGATTGAATTTGATCATTTTTGACTTATAATATTTTTTTATAGATAAAAAATGCCAGGAAAATATAAATCAGAAGAAATTCGAAAGCTAATTGTCGAAGCAAAGATAAAAGGAAAATTAGGAAAAGACATTGCAGCTTGATTCCATGTGCAATGGTTCCGACATCCAAGAGTCAGCATTCCGGTGATGAAGTGGCCGAGCCAGAGCCCTGATCTCAACCCCATCGAGCATCTGTGGAAGATCTTGAAGCGCTGGGTCGCCGGAAGGAAGTTTAGCAACAAAAACGAGCTTTTTCGCGCACTCCAAAAAGAATGGCACCGTATTCCGGTGGATACCCTAAGAGGCCTTGTGGAGTCGATGCCGCGTCGTATGAAGGCCGTTATCAAGACGAAGGGATATCCAACCAAATATTAGGCTATTTTCTTGTGTTTTTGTTGTGTATCTGTTGATATTTATTGAATTGTTACTATAAAGTTTAAAATGCATTTTTCCTTCAGGTATAAAGGTTTTTTGCCGCTAATGTACAATCAAACCCCCTGAATCAGAGTGAAGAAAGCATTTTCACAGTTTCGGTCGTTCACAGTTCCATCGATTCCTCGCATAGAAAAACCTCCTTTGGGATCATTTTTATAAAGATTCAATGGAATTTACAAAAGCTCGTTATTTACCTAAAAACCTAATATTCAAGATGTATGGATTTCTTCTAACAAATTTATTTTTAAAATTATATAAGGACAATAAAAACATACCAATAACCTTGAGAAATTCATTTCCAGCTAGTTTTAGCTCTCTTATTAAATGGATGGTATAGTTCGGAACAATATCTGCCAAGTCGATAGCTATTGGTTGAGATAAGTTTGATCCATCGTTATGCTCATAAATATGTTCTATACGCACTAAGAAATTCTCGAAATCGAAAGGTTTGAGTGTTGTTAACTTGACATTGTCCGGTAATGGCTGTTTTAGACCGGAATACTTAATTAAAATAATTTGGTCTACTAAGAATTAGTGACCGCAAACGATAGAATTTCAGGAAATTTTTTTTCTAAAATCAAATTTGTTAGGGGTATTTTTTGCAATAACTCGATTGCGCGCATTGGCAAAACATGAAAACGAGCATTTTTAAACCTGAAAAAAATATCAAGCATGTGATTCTTGTTATAATGTGGCCCTAAAGAGTTGGATAAGAAGACATAGCTTCATGGGTTACATAGATACTGGGCGGTGACTTGACTCCAAAAATTGTAGAAAACTTTGTTCGTTTATCCGAAACGTTCGTGCCAATTAAATTCAGTGATGTGAAGATCATATTGCTTGTCATAGATTTCTAATTTGTTTGGTGAATGATTTCATATTATAGATTTTTATAGGAATCCTTGCGTGGTCGTATTTAGCAGAAAGAATTCGCATCCCTGCGTGGTCGTGTTTGGAGAGAAAAATTGGCGCCCCTAACTGAGTTAATGTAAACTAAGTCTTTGGACATCTGAGTCAATTATTAACTGAGTCAATTCCAATGATCCATACAATGACTGGATCATTGGCATTTCCAACGAATCAGTTAATATCCAATAACTCTTTTGATAGTGAGCAACGGTCATTTGGTGACATAAATCTATGTCACCAACTGACAGTTTCAGGTTGGTGACATTGTCAGTTGGTGACATGAAATTTCTATCAGGGATTAGGCCTAGTCTTAGGCCTAAGTCTAAGTCTAGGCCTAAGTCTAAACCTAAGCCTAGGCCTAGGCCTAGGCCTAGGCCTAAGCCTTGGTAGAGATTTTATGTCACCAACTGACAATTACTCGTTGATAGTTGACTCAGTTGTCCAAAGACTCATTTTATAATTGACTCAGTTAGGGGGCGCCGAAAAAATCGCATCCCTGTGTGATCGTGTTTGACGTTTTCATGTTTTATCAATCGCGCAATCGATTTATCGCAAACAATATCTCTAACAAGTTTGATTTTAGAAAAAAATTTTCCTGAAATAGTATCCTGTCGTTTGCGGTCGCTAATCCTTAGTAGTACCAATAATTTAAAAACATTTTTTTATACTGCCTCTTCTGGTTCAGTCTTTAACTAATAAAAATTTTTTACCTGAGTTATAAAATTGCTATGATATTGCTCATGAGAATCGAAGGTAGAAAATGTTAAAATTGGCTCATGAAACATTTCAAGCGCTAATTTTCGCTGAACTGTTTTAACACGGGACGAATTCCCTATTACAAGCCAATGTTTCCCGCGTACTACTAATCCACGACCATCGCTTCCCCCTTCATTGAGCACTTCATCTAGAATACCAAAATCTTGATAAAGCAACCGGCGATGTAGCTAAATTTCTAAATAGCCTTTTCTTGTTTTCTAATTTGTTTACAGGATGGGTCAAAAAGTGATTTTTTTTATTTTTTGAAACCCGGAGTTTTATTTGTCTAAAAACAACTCGAGTAATTTTATGAGAAGAATCGATTGCGTGCATTCCTGGAGCGTGAAAACGCTTCCCTGAACCTGATTTAGGGAAAATTGTTTTTGAAGCGAAACTTATTTTTAAAGAAAAAGTAAAAATTGTCATTTTCTGTATCAGGGAATCGTTTTTATGCTTCGAAAACGTGTGCAATCGATTTCGCGCATAAAATTACCCATGGAAGAGTGATTTTTAGATCAAAAAATGCGGAAAACAAAAATAACCATTTTCGCTTCAAAACTATTTTTTCCTGAATCAGAATCAGGGAAGCGTTTTCACGCTTCGGGAATATGCGCAATCGATTCCTCGCATAAAATTACTCTTAGAGAACTCATTTTTTAGAAAATAAATTTCCGGGTTCCAAAAAATAAAAAAAGCCACTTTTTTAGCTCACCTTGTAGTACAGGATGATTCACATGAACCCGTACACTCGAATATTCTATTTTTTATCGATATTTATATTTGAATTGCGCTTGATCATTCCCTTCGCACGCTGGATGTTCCTCCGATTTCGAGAGCTTTTTTCGGGTCTTCCTTTTGGCTTGTTCTCATGCCTCCTAGTTTCTTCGTAACGCTTGATATGCTCTGCGATGGTCATTACGGGGACATCAAGAAGTTCCAAGATTTTCCTAATCGATAAGCCTTTTGCACGAAGTTTAATCATAGCAAGTCGCATTTCAGCCAATTTTGTCTGTAAATAAGCTTCTTATATATATAGAATGAAAAAAAATCGAAAAATATCGATAAAAAAATATTCGAGTGTACGGGTATATGTGAATCACCCTGTAGAAAATAACGGTATTGGAATGAATAAAGCATCGTACCATAATTTCTAGTTGCCCATTTTCCAGACTTGTACAACCATGAGATCTATCAGTAATAATAGACATTGATGTCTTATCATCACTTATAGAAGCAAAGCTTGTAATTGGATAGTAATTTGAAGCAACATTTTCAACATCATTGTATCGCTTAAGGATTCTAAACATACATGTACCTGCTCAAATTGATAAAAAGTTGACAAAACCATGGACTTTAAGGAACAAAAACATATATTTTACGTCTTTTTTTGTTTTTAAAGGACCACTCCACCTGGAAAAAGTTGCCATAATTTGTATATATTCGGGAAGTTCATAAAAAATGAAGCATTTTTTGTTTTTACGGTACCCTCTGAATCATTGTAGTTTTCGAGATATTTGTGTTTAAAATTTGAATTTGGGTTCATGTTTTCGTTGTAACACACAAACTTTTTTGAATTTTTGCACTAAAATCGTCAAATTTCGTAAGAAATTAAGAATTGTTAACGTTTAAGAAATATTTATTTTTATTTTTAAGCAAAAAAGTCAATTTTTGTGCAAAATTTAAAAAAAAGTTTTTTATTACAACGAAAACATGCATTTTTTAAAATTTTTGCACAAAAGATGATTTTTTGCTCAAAAAATGAAAAATAAATCTTTTTTAATGTTAACAATTCCTAATTTACAATAGTAAAGATATTTATGATGAAATTGACAATTTTATTGATAAAAATTCAAAAAAGTTTGTGTATTACAACGAAAACATGAACCCAAATTCAAATTTCAAACGCAATTATCTCGAAAACTACAACGATTCAGAGAGTACCGTAAAACCAAAAAATGCTTCATTTTTTATTATCCTTCTGAATATATTATTTTTATATAGGTTTTGTCCGAGTGGTCTTTTAAGTTAGCAAATTTTCAATTTTTCTTAAATATTTCGTTTTTGCATTCCGTAAAATCTTGAAACATACTTTCTTTTAATTAACTGTCGGCCATTGGAATCAGTCCAAAAAATGCCATTGGAGTTCAACCCTTTTACAGTATATTGCGTAATTATTTCTTTTGATATCTTATCGCTAAAAATAAGTTCGCTGTAATCAACAATTTAATGATCCTACGCTCTATTAATAGGTCCTATTGTCCATTCAAATTCAACATATGCTTTATTTGGTATCAATCTAATAACTTGGCTAACATATTTTGAAACGACTTGCCGAACTTCTTTTACAAGAGGTCCCTAAATTTTGATCAGTAATGGAAATAATAATCAAGCACTGGGGGCCGAGCCTAACGCGCTCGGTTTCTCTGAGAGTGACTACGAGTGGCACTCCCACGTCTGTTTCGACGCCTGAAGCCGAAAGTTTTTTCCTTCAAATTTCGTAAAAAAGATACATCTAAGGGGTAATTTTATTTTAGGAATCGATTGCGCGCATTCCCGAAGCATGAAAATTGACTCTGATTCAGGGAATGGAGGTGGGTTTATTGAAGCTAAAATCAAACATTTTCGGATTTTTATGAGAAAACCGTCGATTCTTAGATTTTTCTAGGCAGGGAATCGATTGTGCACATTCCCGAAGGATGAAAACGCTTCTTGGATCCTGATTCAGGAAATGGGGTGGGTGTATTGAAGCGAAAGCCAAAAAAAGAAAAACCTAAGAATCGACGGTTTTCTCATAAAAATCCGAAAATGTTTGATTTTAGCTTATATACACTCACCACCTTCCCTGAATCAGGGTCAAGGAAGCGTTTTCATGCTTCGAGAATGCGCGCAATCGATTTTTCGCATGATTTTACCCCTATACAGGCTATTTTGGCAAAAAAATTTTTTTTAGATTAGTCGCCAAATCTTACCCCCTTTAAAAACAAAATTGCTTAATTTTCTTTAGCTAACTACTCCCAGAGTTTGGTTCGAATTCAAAAAAATCTTTTTTGCATATGATAGAGCAGGATGAAATCTTAATAATGGTCAGAGAATTTTTTATAAAACTTCAATCTTGCAAAGATATGGCGTTTTTCGAAAAAAAGCGCAATTTTTCTGCCAATATTCTGGACCTTCATTATCTAACTAGTCCATCAGTTTCAAATTTCAAAAAAATTTTGCATATGATAGAGCATGGCTAAATCTCAATATTGGTCAGAGGAATTTGTCTAAAACATTTTCTATGAGTTTCTATAGTAGCTGTAGGTTTCAAAAAAAATTATTTTTGGGCAGAAAAAAATGGTGATTTTTTTCAAATCTGAAAAATGATTCTTTTGACCTTCTATAGGTTTTTTTGAGCGAAAAACATGATTTCCAGGTGATTTAAGCATGAAAAACTCATGACTTCAGACTTTTTCCTAAAATTCCGCTTTGGGTCGGAATTTATTGCATTTTTTAATTATTTTTTCGATTTTTATTATATGGTCATAGAAGGCCCATTGGCACCTAATTTTCTTTATAAATACCTTATTTTGGCCTCTACTATCTTTCTACATGAAAATTATAAAAAACTGGGACTTACACCTCGTGAGTATCCCTTGTAAGGAGGAATGGGGTGGCTGAGTGGGAGTTAATCCCCCCTCGTGTAACGGTTACCACTTTTATCAATTCCCCCTGAAACAACATACATTAATAATTTGAAAGCTTATCTGGCCTTCAAATTTATAAGGCATTTCTCCTTTTGGCCTAAAAACATAATGACCACTTCCTCCTTTAAACCACCATATTTTACCATGGTGGTCATTCTTATATCCATGATAATATAAAAATTCCTGTTTTATTTGGTATTCTTTTTTATTTAATAAATCATGATATGTCACTAAATAGCCTCTATTGTTAAAATCTAATTGGATAAGCTAAAAAGTTAATAATTTTAGTAACCTTTGATCAGGGTTATATTAGTGTGCACGAATAATGATTTATGTACACTATTCAAATGATTTGTATAATGAACGATTTGTATAGTAGGCGAAATCATTGATTACTTAAAGGGACACTAACCATGGCTTAGGTTTTGCCAACTTTTTTTTAAAAATCAATAAAAAAATAAGTTTCAACCGAATTTTTTCACGCAATCGATTGCTGGTAATTTGAAGAATTTTTTTATAAAAAAATTATTGAAAAATCACACGTTTTATCCGAGATATAGCCATTTGAAGTTTGGACCCAAAATGCCCATTTTTGCAAACATTTGCTAAAAATTTATTTTGGCTCGAATGATGCAATCAAATTTGTTTATATTATCAATCAAGCTAATGTATGAGTCATTGCAACATAGCGCCAGACAATTTGAAAGATAACAAACATCAAATCATGACCGAGAATTTGATTTGTTAGCCTTTGAAAAATATACATAAAAAATACTTGAACGCGGAGATTGATGGGAATCGCATAGTGTGAGAAAACAGTAAGATAACCAGGTATAGGTAGACCAAGATATCACTAGCGATGAATATAGAATAACTTTATTCGCGACGTTTCGTCGTATAACGACTTCTTCAGGCTAAAAGAAACAATATAGTACATGGTGAAACAAAAATAATTAAAACATGAGCAAAAAGTACGTTACAGTTTAAATAGTCAGTACGTAAATTTACAATTTGAAAAAGGGTTGTTAGGGGGTATAGCACAAAAGTAAAAGTGTAAAGCGAAAGTGAAAAGTGTAAGTGAAAAGTATAAGTGAAAAGTGCAAAGTGTACTAAATGCAATAAGAACGTCAAAATTCACACTTTGCACTTTTGCGCAGAGTGTGAAATTTGCAGTTTTAGTGCATAGTGAAAATTTTAGTGCATAACAAATTTCACTATGCACTAAAAACTGCAAATTTCACACTCTGCGCAAAAGTGCAAAGTGTGAATTTTGACGTTCTTATTGCATTTAGTGCACTTTTCACTTTCGCTTTACACTTTTACTTTTGTGCTATACCCCCTAACAACCCTTTTTCAAATTGTAAATTTACGTACTGACTATTTAAACTGTAACGTACTTTTTGCTCATGTTTTAATTATTTTTGTTTCACCATGTACTATATTGTTTCTTTTAGCCTGAAGAAGTCGTTATACGACGAAACGTCGCGAATAAAGTTATTCTATATTCATCGCTAGTGATATCTTGGTCTACCTATACCTGGTTATCATAAAAAATACTATCAGGTTGGCTAATAAGTTCTGAGAAAATTTTGCTATAATGAAATTTGTTATTCCACATGATTCATCATCATCTTTGTTATACACCATTTTAAAGCCCTTGTATTCTTCTTTCATTTACACCAAACACTTTGTAATGATGTTTTAATATAGTGGAATTTTAGGCCAATTAAGCCTCCGATGGCCGAGCATATTTTTTAATGCTTAAGTACTTCATAACTTATTTATTTCGTTGTCTTTTTTGATGCGGTTTTTTTATTAGTGGACACACCCAATAAGGTTTATTTTCCACTAGTTTTTATAAAAATTTCTCCTCAGGAAAAAAATTTTTTTCAGGATTTTACTAAAATATTCATAACTTTTTTATTTTGACGAATTTCTATATGAACCCAATATGAAACGAAAGAAAAGACTATAATCTACAACTTACAAAAAACCGCATGTCAAAAAATTCAATCCTGATTTTTTATAGACTTTTTAATTTTTTCAACAAAATCAGGCAAAAACAGTTTGCCGTTGACAGGATCCGAACCTGGCAGCTTCAGAATCAAAAACCAACGCGCAAATTTCATCATAGCAAAATTTTCTCAGAACTTATTAGCCAACCTGATATGTTGAATATATGGAAAGCATTTCAAAATATGGTCGCTCGAATAAATTTGAGCAAAAATAAATTTTTAGCAAATTTTTGCAAAAATGGGCATTTTGGGTTCAAATGGCTATATCTCGGATAAAACATATAATTTTTCAATAATTTTTTTTACAAAAAATTCTCCAGATTACCAGCAATCGAATGTGTGGTTGCCCGAAAAAATTCGGTTGAAACTCATGTTTTTATTAATTTTTCTTTAAAAGTTAGCAAAACCTAAGCCATGGTTAATGTCTCTTTAAAAGGGATGCATGCCCAGAACACTGGGCGTGCACCCCTTTACTTCGGTTCTGATCCATATTCGATTTGAGGGATCCAATCCCAGACCTCACGAGGACATTGGTCTGAAGATATTGTCCTCTCGAAGTCGAGTCTAACGGACTTAGACCCATTGAGGTGTAGGGGGGGGGAGGATTGATTCAAGAGAGCTTAGTTCATTTCGGCCTCATATATTAATTAATAATCTTACTCCATTTGAA